>JAKCPI010014402.1:0-67130 GCA_023213315.1 Euborellia annulipes | reverse complement strand
AATAATAATGTTTACTTTTCATATTATAGATTTTCGATATATAAAAAGTTCAAAGTGAGCACAAAAAAAAAAAAAAGATTTCGTTAATTCAGCAATAAATCATTCGTTTATGTAGATGTATTTTATTTGTTCTTTTATTTTTTATAGAAAGCAAAAAAAATAAAACAACAACAACAATAATTTGTTTCCTCATTAAATGAACTAGAAACAATAACGAGTTTTGAACGCCAGGAAAAGAAAATGAAAATCAAATAAGACTTTCTGGAAGCATAACAAAATGACAGTTTAGCTCTGTACAAAATTTACATTGAATCGATTTCATGAAGATTGAAGAGATGGTGACGTCATGGGATAAGGGAGTTGGATCAAAGGGGGATTGTTGGGACTTTTGTTGATATTCATTGTTTATTGATTTTGTAAGGGAAGTGTATTTTTCTTTTGTCTAGAGTAATAAAGAGTCTTTTTGTAATTTGTGAGGAGGTTAACAGAGTTTTTTTAACACAAGCACCTTCCTGGACCATCAAAATATTAAAAAAAAAAAAAAAACATTTTCATGATTTCGTTAATAATTAACAAGATTTTTACGAATGAATCATTTTTCGAAAGCAAAAGAACTATAGAATATCATAATTATAATTTTTTTCATTCAGGGATATCTAAAATTGTATTAGGGGTGCTCAAAGAAAAAAAAAATCTGGTGGGACTGTTCGCACAGCTTCTGTGTCTCTTACCTTCGGAAATTGAAAGTTGTGTTCAGTGCTTGTCACAGCAGAATTTTTGTTAATGACATGTATTTAGTTTCCGACAATACACGGTACATTCGATTTTCAAAATGGGAAAATATTTATATTTTATTAGCATGAAAATCATTTCCCCTATCTTATGAATATACAAGAGTAAAGTATGCTTCAAACAATTTTGAGAGCAAAATGAGAATATACATTTGAAAGAACATCTAAAAAAATAAGTGATTTTTAAATTTTAATCAAAATTGTTGTGGAGAATTTTGAGAAAATCGAAAAAAAACTGAAAAATTGCATCAGTAAAGTACTAGTATTCTTTAGTAGATTTTGTTCAAAATTTTCGTGTTATGCCCCAGGGGGGGTACCTAACATAAATATAAAATTTCAATCTCTTAGCTCCTTTCGTTCAAGAGATATTTAATTCACAGACACACACAGACCAATTTGCGGGACCCACTTTTTTGGATTCAGGTGACCTCAAAACGTGGATATTAGGGTGGCCGCAAAAAACACAATTTTTTAATTTCTTTCGGGGGAACCTCCTAAAAGTTGTCTTTTGGCTAGAAAATGATAATGGCGAAGTTTTAGCTTAATTGGATAACGTTAAAGCTGATTCTTGACTCATTTCATAGAAAATTTAATTGTCTTGAAGTTTTATTATAACTATTTTTGCATTAAATGCTATAGATTTAATGATATTTACTATTTAGTATAAAATTTACTAAGGTTTTCTACATAAAATGAATTTGTAGATTCAAATATTAAGCCAAATACAACCGGTTAAAGTTAGACCTTAAAAATTTTAGTCATTTTTCAGTTTTGATCAACAAAATATGCTTTATTTGGTATGAAATGAATGAAGCATCAGCTTTGTACATTTTGTTTTCATTTTATGAAGTAAAAGCTGCGGATTTTTACATAAAATCGCACTTTTCAAAATTTTAACCCCGATGAGGCAAGGGTTAACGTTATCCAATTTCGCTAAAACATCGCCATTATCATTTCCTAGCCAAAAGACAATTTTAGGAGGTTCCCCCGAAAGAAAAGAAAACAATTTTGTTTCTTTCGACCACCCTAGGGTATATCCATCAAAATCTTGGCATCGAATTTTTGACATGAATCCAATACTTTCTCTCTCTATATATTAACATATACCTATATGGACCCTGTTACGCATTAGCGTGTCAAGCGCCAGCTACCGGGATTTGAGAAAATCAACATTAAAGTTTTTTGTTTTCATTGGATTCTACATATAATTTTTTTTGTCAATTGTGCAAGTAACATTAAATATAAATTTTTTTAAGACATATTTCATAAAAAATACTATTAATTAAAGCATTTTAAACAATATTCCGTGCTTAACTCAATTTTGAATTTTTTGGTCTTTGACACACCATTGCATAACAGGGTCCATATAGAGGTAAGAGAAAGTGAAAAGTTATGTAGCACCAACAGATATAAGCTTTTGATTATATTAGTTAGTTATTAATAAAAATTTGTTTAATATAGGCCTCTATGTGTAAGTATGCCCCAAAAGGGTTGGTTCATGCTATGTATTTTTATTTTCTCCCTATAATTATCAATCATTAAACACTAAATAACATTCAATCAAAAAATAAAAAAAATAAAAACTTTATTTACAGTTTAAAAACGCTCAATCAGCGTGTTTTAGAAAGTAAATTTAAATAATATTTGATGAGAGGGAGAAGAGGTGCTGGTGTGTGCGCGCGCGATTATATATAAATTATTCCACCCAACAGCAGCAGCGATTTTTTTTTTTTAAAGGACACGTCAATGTTTACACACACACACACACACTTACGAATTTTAAACATTAATATTCACGAGAAGAGAGCAAAAGATCTATCTACGTATTTCTATATCGACTACTCTGTTGTTTTTCAACCATTTTTCATCCCCCCTCCACCCTTATCGATGAAATAAATGAGACTTGTCGACGTTTCGGGGACTAAACATCACCCATCTTCAGGACAAAGATGTTTTAATATACGAGGTTAGCACGCTAACCCCTACACCAAGCCCCGAGGGCAACCCTTCCTTGTTACAACTTAACAGACACAACTACAATATCAACGAATAATACGCAAAATTAATATTTTTTTTTCTGACTGAAAGACCTTATGAAATTTAAAATTAAGTTATAATTATTCAAGCCTGCAGTTTTACTCGTCGTCCCAGGTTTTTGATGGTTTGTTTGTAAATTAAGGGGACTCGGGAGCGAAGTGGTTACGCATGCTTTTCCCGCTAAGATGGCGTAGTGTGTCATAAAAAGTATGCCCAAATATCAAGTAATTCAAAAATTTGCCAAGAGATGTCAGAATGGTAGCTAATAATATTTAATGCATTTGGTTGATTTTCATTGATCTTTTAACAATAAATACTTTATAAATGTTATTATATATTATGTATCTTTTATAAAAGCATAAAAATATATAAATATAGGCCATTAGGCGATCGACTGAGAGACTAGCCTGCCATCTATTGCAAGAATGCTGAACTAATTTGACAGTTAGTTTTTAAATAAATCATCTAAGCTTATTTTAAAAATTTCTTAATTAATATGTGATTAATAATAACAATAAATTCATTTTTAAATGTTAAAAAAATTAAAGATTATTGGGACTGATTGTTTTTTTGTATTTGCTTGATAACAAAAAAAATTAATTACGATAATTTTTTAATCTCTTATGAATTTAATTCAAAAAAAAAACCGCATTGAAAAATTCCTTATAATAGTCTAGTTTTTTTTTTTTTAAGTTCGTTTAGACATCGCTCCTGAACCCCCTTATCTATTGAAAACATTTATATTTATTAAATAAAAATATATATTATTTTTTTAGGATCTTTTTTGGCATCTAACGCTAAATATTTAGAACAGTCCCAAATTTAATTCAGATAATCAATTGAAATAAATATTTGTTACTTGGGACGGGAAGCGAACCCCTCCTGAATGATGTGTGTAGTAAAATGTGTCTCTTAAAATTTTATTTAAAAACAAAAACTTTTAGATTTGAGACGGAATTTAATTTATCAAATTAAGGGCCATTTGATAGGAGACATTGCTTGGGAGTTATTTACGAACTAAAAAAATAAAAAAAGTGTTTCGCTGGACAGTTTGCACGTTAATGGGTCAGCTACTTCTTGACAGAATGCTGGAAAGCCAGCCATGCAGGATTGGAATTTGAGAGGGGGGGGGGGATTTAAATTGCTATTTACACTGAGAAAAAAAAGAAGGGGGGGATGCAAATGCAAACTGATTGAAAAACAACTCGAATATTTCTTCTTTTCTAACATTCGCTATATAATTACAAAAAAAAATCTGGTGTGACTGGCGCACAGCACACAACTTTCTCTTCCCTCGGTAGATAAGAAAAAGAAGCCAAAATTTGACTGAGGAAGAAAAGATAAATATTTTTGCCATAGCCACTGCTTTTGGTTTATTTTAATCAAAAAAAAATTTATTTCAGCAATTACTTTAAATTAAAACAAATCTACATATAACAAAATAAAAAATCTGGTGTGACTGGCGCACAGCACACAACTTTCTCTTACCTTCGGTAATCGAAAGTTGTGTACTGTGCTTGTCACACCAGATTTTTTGTGTCGACATGTATTTAGTTCCCGACAGTACGGAACATATGAATTCAAGATGTAAAATTTATAAGTATGGGAAAATATTTATATTTTGTTACCATGGCAACCATTTCTCCTATCTTCCCTATGAAATACAAGAGTAAAGTGGTCTTCAGAAGATTTCAATCGCAAAATGAGAATATACATTTTAAAGAGCATCTAAAAAATAGTTGATATATGAATTTAAAAAAAAATCGTTGGAGCAAATTTTGAGAAAATCGAAAAAAACTGAAAAAGTACATCAGTAAAGTACTAGTACTCTTTGGCCGATTTGGATTAAAAGCTTATTTTTCCGGTCCCGGGGGGTGTTTAAATTAAATATAAAATTTCAACCTCATAGCTCAATTCCTTCATGCTTAAAATTGAACACACACACACCCACCCACCCACACACACACACACGACAGACCATGTCGCGAAAACCACTTTTTTGGATTCAGGGGACCGCAAAACGTGAAGATCCATCAAAATCTCGACATCGAATTTTTGACATGAATCCAATACTTTCTCTCTATATATATATTACATATATACATAGGTAAGAGAAAGTAAAAACAGATTTGAACGCGAGTAAAGAAAAACAGACAAAGTGAAAAGGAATATGTCAGAGGTTAGTTTTTTTTAAATATTACTTTTTCAATAACAATAACAATAACAAAATTTTTATTACTATTTTACATTACATTATAGTTACATAGTATTCTTTTCCCAACTTTTTCAATAAATCATTTAATTCCATTTGGACTAGATACTAATAAGCACACCCCTTTTTTCAGTTTCATTGCATTCTCCAAAGGAACTGAAAGGAATTTAAATCAATTAAAAGCCATCAAAATAAGCTAAATAAAAATACATTTGTATAATAATTACTTAAGTTTGATTTAATAAAAATTAAATATGTTTAAATATCAAATATCAATCAATCAATTAAATATGTTTGAATTTCTATCAAATATTGAAACTCAAATGTATTGTAACTAATAATAGTAACAGACAGTAATTTCTAACTCTACTCAAAAAGAAATTCTCAATTAACGTCTGCAACGTAATCCAACTCGAATCACTTAAGTGGAGGCGAAACATCGAGGATTTAAAATTCATCTATAAGACTATTCATCAGCTGCACCATGTCCCGATCGAAGAAATATATTTTAGGGTTCCCAAACCTGGATTGAGTTCTTCGGAGTTATTTGCATGCCCGAAACTATCAAGATGCAATCCATTGAAAAGATGCCAACTAGAATCAAACAGATTTTCGAACGAGATCGATTTTTTCGAATCATCAATAAATAAATTCATTAGTGCATTGAAGCAAATATAAAGATGGATCATTGTATATTATTTTATTTTTTAACTTATTTATTTTATTTTTTTTTATTTATTTGACGATTTTTAACCCCTGACGCGTGCAATATTCTAAGGCCTTAGAGCTGTTCTATTGCACTAGAATCCATCATATCACCTTCCCATTTGCCATCTACAGTATGTCGCCACATCAGTGGATGGACCGGCTGGCTGTAGGGGTGTGTGTGGAGGCCAGTTAAAAAAAAAAAAAAAGATTTTAAGATTTTAAAGGATTTTTTCTTTTTACTTTCTCTTACCTATGTATATATGTAATATATATATAGAGAGAAAGTATTGGATTCATGTCAAAAATTCGATGTCGAGATTTTGATGGATCTTCACGTTTTGAGGTCCCCTGAATCCAAAAAAAGTGGTTTTCGCGACATGGTCTGTCTGTGTGTGGGTGGGTGTGTGTGTGGGTGTGTGTGTGTGTGTGTGTGTTCAATTTTAAGCATGAAGGAATTGAGCTAGGAGGTTGAAATTTTATATTTAAGTTAAACACCCCCCGGGACCGGAAAAATAAGCTTTTAATCAAAATCGGCCAAAGAGTACTAGTACTTTACTAATGTACTTTTTCAGTTTTTTTCGATTTTCTCAAAATTTGCTCCAACGATTTTTTTTTTAATTCAAAAATCAATTATTTTTTAGATGCTCTTTCAAATGTATATTCTCATTTTGCAATTGAAATCTTCTGAAGACCACTTTACTCTTGTATTTCATAGGGAAGATAGGAGAAATGGTTGCCATGGTAACAAAATATAAATATTTTCCCATACTTATAAATTTTACATCTGAATTCATATGTTCCGTACTGTCATGTCGGGAACTAAATATATCTCGACACAAAAAATCTGGTGTGACCAGCACAGTGCACAACTTTCTCTTACCGAAGGGTAAGAGAAAGTTGTGTGCTGTGCGCCAGTCACACCAGATTTTTTTAAATAATCTTCTCCCAGGCATAATCCTGTTATCTATTTGATAGGCCATATTCATAATATTGGATATTGTATTTATTGTCTCAATACTTTGCATTATTCTGAAAATATTAATTCATCAAGATTAATAATTTGTTCAAGAAAAACATATAATACGTTTGAATATTTACTTACGTTTATTTTTATTAAAAGCCTATGATATTATAGGCTATTTCAAATGTCAAGTTGTTGTGATCGAAAATTTTGAGATTATAAAATGTTTATTAGTGAGCTTAAACAAGGGGTCTCGCCTGTCTAGTTAAAATAGGAATTTAAACTAGTTTTTAGGCCTAAAATATGTTTATGAATTAAGATTTTACTAAAATGCTTTTTAAATTCTCTTAAAACATTGTTTAAGGTTTTATGAATTAGGCGGTGAGTGCTTAAAAAAAAAATAATATTTTCGGCATCTGAGGCCATTTAGATTTCAAACGATACTAAATGATGAGAAAACATATGAAGGAAGTTTACTTCTTATTTAAGCCGGATATTCGGGCAGATATCATAAAAAATTTATTAATACAAATTTTCTATTTTCAGGATTTTAATTGTCAGATGACTGGTGCGCAACAATGACCAACCAGTTTCGGTCCCTAAGAGACCATCATCAGATCAAAAATCCTTAGTTCCTGATTTGAAAATATATAGATGTCAAATTGTGACGTGAGTAAAATTTTAAGGATTTTTGATCTGATGATGGTCTCTTAGGGACCGAAACTGGTTGGTTATTGTTGCGCACCAGTCATCTGACAATTAAAATCCTGAAAATAGAAAATTTGTATTAATAAATTTTTTATGATACCTGTCCGAATATCCGGCTTAAATAAGAAGTAAACTTCCTTCATATGTTTTCTCATCTGATGACTCTTGCAACTTCCTAAATTCTGGATACTAAATGATGTTATAATCTAGGTATCCAATTGATTTAAATAAATATTCACAGGGGGGATCCGAATCCACACCCTTTTGCTTTAAGATTAATAATATTGACATACGGGGTTGGGGAAGGTGATAATTTCGATTCCCCTCCCCCTCCCTGCCCCCGTGGACAAATCCGTGACCCGTCTAATGAAAGAGATCAACTATTAATCATTTTTTTTTTTTTCGTTTCCAATTTATTTAAATTAACGAGAGTAGTAAGGTAACCCTTTTCATGAATGGAGGAAATCCTTCCATGTCAAGGAGGCAAGGTCACACACACACACACACACACACTCTAATCTGTCAATATCTTTTCACTGTTGATATAAAAAAAAAATTTCCTCTTTAAATAAAAGCGTGATAAGAGAGAGCAACTCTTTTATGAACGTGAATAAAATAAATCAGAAAAAAAAAAGGGTTCCAATCCAATATTATTATTATGAAAGTCATTTAGAAGAAGAAAAACAACAAAAGTGTCAGTTAAAAGAGCAAAAGAGCGTATATCAATTTAATCGCCTTTTGTTTCGTTAAAAAGTTTTTATTTATTCTCTCAAATTAAATATTAAAATAACTTCGCCATTTAGTATGCACAAATATAATTATATCGTTGCCTCCTTAATGCTCGTTTTTTTTTTTTTAATGTCCTAGCTGCACCACCCGCCTTTCGTGTAAACCAAACTGTAAAAAATCTGGTGTGACTGGCGTACAGCACACAACATTCGATTACCGAAAGTAAGTTGTGTGCTGTACGCCAGTCACACCAGAATTTTTTCTCTTGAGATTGTAATTGTTTTTTTGTTTAGGCCTATTTATTTGCATTTTTGTCTTTTAATCATGAAAACAAATTCCATTTCTCTAGAGAGTTTTTGATTAGAGTCACGTGCGTAAAGCAATGATGGAACAATGCAGACAGAGGTCAACGTATTTTTTTTTTTTTTTTCTAGGCATGAAATAAGAAAGAAAAGTTTAAGAAAAGTAATAAAACTTTTTTTCTTTCAACGTGTTTGTTTAATTTTGAATGGTGTTTTTTTTTTTTTTTTTTTTTTTTCAATGAATATTACTAATTTTTTTTTTTTTTTTTTTTTTTTTTAAGAAACTTTTCTAATTAAATATTTAGATTTAAAGAAATGTTTTCCTTGATTGAATTTTTTTTTCCTTTGATTATTATCTTAGGAATATGTAGATAGATATTTATTGAATTTTCTATCGAGATCCCCGTTTATTTATTTACGCGTGGGTTTGTTTACATTAAATAAATTCTAGCCCTCGGGGCTTGGTGTAGAGGTTAGCGTGCTAACCTCGTATACCAATCGTCGCGGGTTCGGACCCCAGGCAGTCCGATGATTTTATTTAAGCCAATTGGATACCAAATGGCTTAAATAAGAATGCCTGGACCCCAAATATGTATATTAATCTCTATAACGGATATCGTAAAAGTCTTAAATGGCCTATGTTGCCGAAAAGACTGTGTGAATGTGTGTGTGAGTGTGAGTGTGAATGAGAAAAACGTGTGAGTGTTTAAAAAAAAAATAAATAAATAAATTCTAATATATTTTTTAAAAAATACAATATTTGAATTTAGTGTCAAAATGTATGTAGGGGCGCTGCGATCGCTCATGTGTAGATGGCGTGCAGGTCGAGAAGCGGCAGCCATCTTGTTTTCTCAACCAGTTCAAATGAGATTGTCACAGATGTAATAACCTTTGTAATCTTAGCTGAATTGTACCTTAAGAAGGCCACAGAATGAGTAGCCGAAACGTTGTAATTTTTACAAATAAACCACAGTTAATCTAATTATTTTGCTAATTAAATAAATATTTTTATTTAAAGAAAAAATGCCGCACGCCCAGGATTTGAACAGGGATCTTCTTTGTAGAAGCCGGTCTTCGAAAGATTTCAATGACAAAATCATAATATACATTTTAAAGAGTATCTAAAAAATAATTGATTTTTGAATTTTAATCAAAATCGTTGAAGCAAATTTTGAGAAAAAACTGAAAAAGTACATCAGTAAAGTACTAGTACTCTTTGGCCGATTTTGTTCAAAAGCTTATTTTCACGCTTCAGGAGAGTGTCTAACTTAAATTTAAAATTTCAAGCTCCTAGCTCAATTCCTTCATGCTTAAAATTGAACACAATCAGACCCTTTTTTGGATTCAGGGGACCTCAAAACGTGTAAATCCATCAAAATCTCGACATCGAATTTTCGACCAATACTTTCTCTCTTTATATATTAACATATATAGAGTTAACAGAAAGTTAAAAAAAAAAAAAAAAAAACGGCTCTGTTAGTGACATAAAATCATAAGGCTGGATGATAAATTCCAAGTCTTGAGCCTTAGAATTATAATAAATCAAAAGTTGTTTAAAAAATAAAAATAAAAGACTGTCAAAAATAATTATCACGATATGTAAACAAAGGTCAATTAAGTAGAAGAATGAAAAAAAGAAAGAAAATGAATCTTTTAAAGAGAGAGAGAGAGAGGAGGTGATTAATCACTTAATGTGTATTGATTGATCGCTATTTGACCATCAGAGTCCAGTGGATTGGCTCAATGCTCTCTTCTCTCTCTCTTGGTGTTGCTAAATTTAAACTCCTCGGATTATCAATACGAAAATACATATGTCTTTTTACTTTCTCTTACCTCTATATATATGTTAATATATATAGAGAGAAAGTATTGGATTCATGTCCGAAATTCGATGTCGAGATTTTGATGGATATACACGTTTTGAGGTCCCCTGTATCCAAAAAAGTGGTTTTTGCGACATGGTCTGTCTGTGTGTCTGGGTTCATTTTAAAGCATGAAGGAATTGAGAGATATGGAGATGAAATTTTCCATTTTCTCAAAATTCGCTGCAATCGAGTGTGATTAAAATTCAAAATCAATTATTATTTAGATGCTCTTTAAAATGTATATTCTCATTTTGCAATTGAAATCTTCTGAAGACCACTTTACTCTTGTACTTCATAGAGAAGATAGGAGAAATGGTTGTCATGGTAACAAAATATAAATATTTTCCCATACTTATAAATTTTACATCTTGAAATTCGAATGTACAAACCAAGGGCGACAAAATAGCCTAAAAAAAAAAAACAAAAAAACACAGAGCGACACCTGACACAGGGGGGGTCAAACTCGGTTTGTTTACATTTTTTCCATTTCAAGAAAGTGACGTCATGGAGCTCCTCTTTTTGTAAAAAATCGTTCGAAACAAACAATTTATAAAAATTTATACACGGCATATTATTAATAAAGCATTATAAATACCAGGGTCTAAATTAGTTTAGTCCGAAACTATACAATTTGCAAATAAAACAAAATGAATGTGAACTAGGTTATAAGCAGTCAAAAATGCTGCCACATAGAAAAATATATGCAAGGAGGAGCTTCATGACGTGGACCAATCAAAAACTGTGACCTGAAAATTGTTTGTTTACTAGTTTCTGGCCAACCTGTGTATTTAAAGACCTTGACCTGACACGTGTATTCATTTATATAATATTAAATTAATATTAAAATTATTATTTAATCACTGATAATAAAATAATTTTTTATCTTTATACACACAATTACACAATAATATCAAAAAAGATTTTGTATAAGGATAAAAAATTATTTTGTAAGAGTTTTACATGTAATTTTTATGTATTTTAGCCCTGATGATGGTTTTTTGTGAAGCCAAAACTGTTAAATTGTTCAATACACTAGTCAGATCTCAATAAAACTTTCCGCAAATGAATATTATTATAAAATTCCAAATATCTGAATAATAAATAAAATAAATACTAAATATATCTAAAACACAAAAAATCTGGTGTGACCAGCACAGTGTACAACTTTCTCTTATACCAAAGTCGTCTGCTCTGCACCAGTCACACCACATAGATTTTAAGGAAACGTAAATAAAATAAGAGAAAGTAAAAATTGATGTTTTAAATTTTTAACATTCCCTTACTAATATTGTACGGGAAAGTAAAACAAAGTGAAATAGAGAGAGAGAGAGAGAGAGAGAGAGAGAGAGAGAGAGTTTGCATTGATTAAACTCTCTAGCACACCCACCTAATGAGTATTATTTGTAGTGAAGAAGGATTTCCCCTAAGGGCTCAAGTAATTTCAATCGGGCTGGGAGAGAGAGGCAGCCAGGTTATCGCCCACAAGGATTACAAGGTCCTTCTTCCTTTCCTTCCTTCCTTCTTGCCACCCAATATTCAATTTTAAAGCAGAAATAGGTTCTATAAAAAAAAAGAAAAAGGTGAAGAGAGCTTATTATAGCATGTAGTCAATGTAAACTCAACGCGCCGCCTCGATAATACCTGCTTCGTCTTCTTTTCCCTCTCTCTATTTTTTTTTTTTCACCATCATTCATCCTCCTCTTCGTCGACGTAGTCTCTTGTATCTTTTTGTAATTATCTTTTGAAAAATAACCTGGAAAGAGAGAGAGAGAGAGTGTGTGTTTTTAATCAAGTTGGGATCAGATTGAAATTAATACGTGGTTATCTCTATCATGTGACCTAATTTTTTCTTTTTTTTTTTTTTTTAGAGGGTGAACATTCCAGATTTTTGATGTGTTATGAAAAGGTTTGGTAAAAAAATAAGAATATTTCCCGCTTTAAAAAAAAAAAATCATTGTCTGGTTTTATGAAACCACGATGCAAGTGAAACTTTTTTTTTCGGATCGTGGGCATTTAACTGAAAATTTTCAGAAAATTATTCAATTAAGGGTATTAAAATTGCGTTTTTAATCTTAACTTAATAATTGGAAAATGGGAAGTGGGAATCAATAACGCATGTTAAAAACTGAGAACAATATTTATTTAGTATCATTTTATATTATTTTAAAAATTATATTTTATCAATTTAAAAATTAAAATAATTAAATCTCACAATTATTTTTTTATAATTCGTCATATATATTAAATTTCAACTTTACTATTTTTGTCGTCACGGTTTGTGACGTCATGACTTGTAGCGTCACGGCCTTAAACGTTACGGCTTGTAACGCGACATGCTGATAGAAGAGCGAAAAAATTTGAGAGGATAAAATAAAAGTTTCACTTTAAAAATTAGAATAATTCCCGCTTTATAGAAAAACAAGTAAATAGGACTTAAAAAATTAAAATTCTTTGAATAAGGAAATAGTCCAAGTAGAATTATAAAGGTAGTTAATGTAAAGTTACGAGGTGACTCAATTCATCACTTCCGACTTGATGGTGTCGAAATACGTATAAAGTGTTAACGTTAAATAAATAAATCATTGAAACAAAAAAACCTTGTGTTTAATTTTCCTATTAAATATATTAATTCATTTAAAATTTCAAGAAGGGGCTCGCTGGTGTAGTGAGCTAGGGTGTCGGCTTCCACAAAGAAGATCCCTGTTCAAACCCTGGGCGTGCGGGATTTTTCATTAAATAAAAATATTTATTTAATGTAAACAAATCCTCAAGCAGGCACTGGATTTGAATATTGGATCTCTCCAACGAGGATCCCGATAGGAATTTCCAAATAATCTATATATAATAATACCGGAGTGTCCGTCTGTCCGTCTGTCCGTTTGTCACGCTCTGTTTGACCAACTTCCCGTTGGAATTTTGAAACGAAATTTTGCAGTCTTATAGAGGACGTTATGGAGAGTCCCGGAAAAATACTCGGGTCCCGAAATTTCTATAACTTTTCGAGTTATTAATTCCTAAAGTTACGATTTCTCCCATAGGAAATGTATAGAGAAATATTTAAGTATTCTTTGCAGTTGTGTATTCTATGAAGGTAAACAAATCCTCAAGCAGGCACTGGATTGGAATACGTAGTAATAATAATTTTCTTTTCATAATTAAGAAAAGGGTCGCAGGCTGGTGGAGGGTCCAGGGGCGTAGCCCCCCCTGGCTAGACGCGAAGGCGGGCGGCGCGGCCAGTAATAATAATAAAATTTAAAATTTCAATATTTATCGTGTCTCTGTTTAAAGCAAGTGAATAAATATTTCTTGTTATTCTTCTTATAAATAACCTTCCAAGTTTGGCATTTTTAGGTTAATTTTCGGCATAAGCTGTTGCTTGCACAAGCATGCTGAAGGGAATTTGTGCATGCTTGTACGTGCAAAAAGATTGCACATGCATGCTTGTCAAGTGTGTAGGTAGTCGCCGTACGATTTATGAATATGAGAATGAATTATTTTCATCTTAAAAACAATCAGAAATGGTGATTTCAATTAGAGATATTGAAACAAAAGGTAACTAGCCTTATTTGCAGCTGCTCCATCCATCCCTGAACCAATTCCCCCTTTACAAATCATTGAACTGAAACTCATTGAGTTAATTGAGTGAAAAGAGAAGCGAAGAGAGAGAAAAGTATGCAAATAATTCATTTTAGATGAAAGAATAATTTATTTTATTTAATACTAGCTACACAGCTCGTCTTCGGGGAGCCCAAAAAAAAAAACTTTGTTTCTTGGTATTTAATAGTGATAGGTAAAATTAAAGAAATTGCTCAGGGGGCCACATCTCGTGGGTACGTGGATGGCGACCACGAGCTGCCCTAGCTGGGACTGGCAGTACTTCTGTTCTTTGCATGTCAATATTTTCAACAGGCACCAGACCGTTCGACGGGCCGGCCTGTTCTATTTCTTCCGAGTCGCAAAAACCCGCCCATACCGCGGGATTAAAGCGAATAAAAAAGAATAAGAAGAGGTAAAATTAAATAAAAAATTCAATTTTCCAAGAGGATTCATGACCGGAGAAGGCAGGGGTCAGCAACCTGAGGCTCTTTGAATGTGAAGCTGCGGCTCTTTAGTTAAATACGTAATATAGTAAATAATTTTTGGCATGCCCGGAAAAAAAAATTTCCGGAGAGTGAAAAAAATTTAGTTTCGCAAAAATATAATTTATTGCAGAGCGCGGAATACTTAGGGTGCCGCAAATGAAAAAATTTTCGCAGGGACGTGCCTCTAAAAAAATCATTGTGTGGTTTTATGAAACTACGATGCAAGTGAAACTTTTATTGGAATCGTAGGCGTTTAACTGAAAATTATTCAATTAAGGGTATTAAAATCACGTTTTAAATTAAAAATTGAATAATTAAATCTCACAATTATTTTTTTATAATTCGTCATATATATTAAATTTCAAATTTGCTATTTTTGTCGTCACGGCTTGTGACGTCATAGCCTCACGGGCTGTGACGTCACGGCTTGTAACGCGACATGCTGAAGAGCGAAAAAATTTGAGGCCATCAAATAAAAGTTCTACTTTAAAAAAGGTAAACGGCAGGGTGGGAAAAATTTAACGTTTCGTTTAAATTAGCGAGTGGTGGTAAGTAAAATTAAGATGAAGGGGGGGGGCTCTAAAAAAGGGCATATTCTCAAAGTGGACAGTGAGCAAAATAAGGTTGAGAAACTATAGATAAAATCTATTAATAGATTAGAAAAAGACAAATAGAGATGAATTTATGATGTGGTGGTACCAGTCGTCATCAAGAACAAATTTACTAAAAGAGAGAGAGAGAGAGAGAGAGCGAACTCAATTTGTCGTTATCTGTCTATCTCTGTTGAAGGCAGATGGCCCATCATCAGATTTAGCAAATGCAAACGACGACACGGAAGCAACCAACGCCATCTTGCTTTTTTTTTCTTCTTCTTTTTCTTCTACACTTTTTTTATTTTTTGTCGTCGATTTCTACTTCGTCAGCTCTCTCTATCTCTCTCTCTCTTTAGCTTTATGCACGCTAAGAGGGATCATCGAATTTGTCGATTTCTTGTATTAAAAAAAAAAAAAAAAAATTGAATTTTATTATCACTTGGATTTTATTCATTTTGCATTCTTTAGTTTTGGATTTCCCAGAAACCTCTCTGATTTATTATTATTACTAGCCGGGGCGCCCGCATTCGGCTAGTTTCGCGCCCTCTGAACCCCACGGCTTGCCTTTTCTCTATACTAGAGCTGACGAGAGGCAAAACTGATGGCATTTTTTGGAATCAAGACTCTAAATTTCATTTCACCAAGTTTTTTTTTTCTTTGTTGGGCTGTATAGGCTTTTAAGGTGAAACGGGAGCGGAGGTGTTCGCATGTTTTTCCCGATAAGATGGCGTAGTGTGTCATAAAAAGTCTGCCCAAAAATCAAGTAATTCAAAAATTTGCCAAGAGATGTCAGAATGGTAGCTTTTTTTTTTTTTTTCTTTTTATTCTTGGCTGTTGGCCAGAGGCCATCCCGCCATAAAAAATTCATACAATATAAAAAATATAGGTTATACAAAACATTTTACAAAATATTGTGTATAAAAACAAAAACGAACATAATATGAAAACACATGATTAAAAAACAACATTATAAGAAAAACATGTTCCAAAAAAAAAAACATAATTAGTAAATAAGTTTATAAGAAAAACACAGTTCAAAAAAAAAAAAACATATTTGCAAAAACATTGTATGAAAAATACGTTATAAAAGGTAGCTATTTTACAAAAGTCACAGAGTAATTTTGATAGAGATGTAAAAATTGTAGAGAGCTGCAACTATGGCGTCTGTAGGGTTCTTGATGATTTCTAGAAAATCAGGCGGACTTCGGAAATGGGGCACTATAGCTTGATTTAGGATGGAGCGTTCTTTTTTAAATTTAGGACAGTACATGAAGAGGTGTTCTGGAGTGGCATATGCGGTACAGGAGCAGCGGGGAGAAGGAACAATATTGAAGCGGAATAGATGGGCGAGAGATCTGGTATGGTTGATTCGGATTCTAAGAATGGTAGCTAATAATATTTAATGCATTTGGTTGATTTTCATTGATCTTTTAACAATAAATACTTTATAAATGTTATTTTATTATGTATCTTTTATAAAAGCATAAAAATATATAAATAAATATATAAAAATCGGCTGTTAGACTAGCCTGCCATCTATTGCAAGAATGCTGAACTAATTTGACAGTTGGCTTTTAAATAAATCATCTAAGCTTATTTTAAAAATTTCTTAATTAATATATGATTAATAATAACAATAAATTCATTTTTAAATTTAAAAAAAATTAAAGATTATTGGGACAGATTGTTTTTTTTGTATTTGCTTGATAACAAAAAAATTAATTACGATAATTTTTTAATAAGTCATTAAACAAATTATATCTCGATATCCCAATAATCTCTTATGAATTTAATTCATTTAAAAAAAAAAATTCCTTATAATAGTCTAGTTTTTTTTTGTTTTTTTTTATACGTTTAGACGTCGCTCCTGAACCCCCTTAGAACAAAAATAAAAAATAAATATGTGACCTCATTAGGGGTTTTTTTTTTTACTAAAAAAAAAAAAAATAACGTGATTATTATTATTATTATTATTATTCAATTCAGCAAGGAACTCATTTATTTATTCAAGTAGGTTGGAAAAACAAACAAACAAATTAATTTAGTTAATAATACAATATATATAAGTTGAAGTTCGTTAACTTTGAATTTTCATTGTCATATGGAATAGACAGACAACAAAGTAGATATACAAGAAGAACAGAGCTTGTTATATATTCATATTGACAAATAACATTATTAATTCATAAAGGGGTTTATTTATTTATCGAGTATGTGTATGTGGGTGGGGAGGGAGGGAGGGTGGGAGTGAAAATGCTTCAAATGATGTCAAAGCTTTCGTTTGTTAGTGAGCGAACGAGTGGAATTAAAATTTATGTTATTCTTTAAACAATAACATAAATTTGTTAAAAAAAAAAAATAAATAAACCCTTCTTTATTTAGTCAAATAGAGAGTGTCACAGACAGACAGACAGACAGACATTTGTAAATTATATTATTTGGTATCCAAATGGCTTAAATAAAATCATCGGATTTCCTGGGGTCCTAACCCGCGACGTTTGGTATAGAAGGTAGGCACGCTACCAACTACGCCAAGCCCGGGGGCAAGAGACAGTTTAAAAAATTAAATTTTTTTTTTGGAATGGGTGCATAAGGTCCGAACGCCTATACTGACCAATTGCAGCCAGGAAAAAAATACCTATAACTTTTTGAGTTATTAATTCCTAAAGTTACTGATGTTTTTTGGCTGTGGAGATTTACTCAGAATTCGCAGGGACCAGAAGCCAGGAGATTAAATAAAAAATATTTTATTTTATTTTTATTTGCCGACGTTTCGGTCGCCAACCACGACCTTCATCAGGGCCTATGATCATAACATTTATTAAAAAAATTGATATTAAATTACAATAAGAATACAAATTCGATAAATATCAGATGTACTTACAAATATTATCAATTATAGACACTCTTAGGTATTTTATTATTCATTGCAATTAAATACAATTTCTTTGTAATTTTGATATGTACAAAATGTTATCCTTTACTTGCTGCATTTTGTACATATCAAAGTTAAAAAGAAATTGTATTTAATTGCAATGAATAATAAAATACCTAAGAGTGTCTATAATTGATAATATTTGTAAGTACATCTGATATTTATCGAATTTGTATTCTTATTGTAATTTAATATCAATTTTTTTAATAAATGTTATGATCATAGGCCCTGTGCTAGTCTTGTATACCAACGGTCGCGGACCTTCGGACCTTATGCACCCATTCCAAAAAAAAATTTAATTTTTTAAACTGTTTCTTGCCCCCGGGCTTGGCGTAGTTGGTACGTGCTAACCTCGTATACCAAACGTCGCGGGTTCGGATCCCAGGCAGTCTGATGATTTTATTTAAGCCATTTGGATACCAAATGACTTAAATAAAAATGCCTGGACTCCAAATATATATAATTATTAATATATCAGTAATCGTCGTTGCCGAAAAAAACTGTGTGTATGTGTGTGTGAATGGAAAAAAGTGTGAGTGTTAAAAAAAAAATAAAACTGTCTCTCCTGGAGCTAAAGGCGGGCGGCGCGGCTAGTCATTTTTCAAATATCTATATCATTTACAAATGTCTGTCTGTCTGTCTATGACACACTTTATTTAAGCCATTTGGATACCAGATGGTTTAAATAGACCCCAAATACATATATATTCAAATAACGGTTATCGTAGTCTTATATGGCCTAAGTTGTCTAAAAGACTGTGTGAATGTGAGTGAGTTAAAAAAAAAGTGATCTGATAATGCCGGCTGTTGGACAGGCCTGCCATCTTTTGCAAAGGTGCTGAACTATTTGGCTGTTGGGTCATTTCTGACGATTTTGATTAAAATTCATAAATCAACTATTTTTTAAATGCTCTTTGAAATGTATAGGCGAATTTTTTTTTTTTTTTATTTCATTTAAGGTCTTTTTAGGCAGCAAAGGCCATTTAGACCCCATTTATTTGGATTGGTAGCCAATTCAATTGAAATAAATTGTCGCGCGGGACGCGATGCGAACCCGTGACTCTTGGTATAAAAGGCCAGCACGCTACCCACTACACCAAGGCGCTGAAGGAAATTCAAAAATTTTCATCGAATTTTTGACACCAATGCAAGTATTTCTCTTTTATACAATAATAATGTTAAAATCCAAATGCTGGTCACATCAGATCTGTTATTTAACAAACTTTTTAAAATATAAAAGAAAAAAAAAAAAAAAAAAAACATTTTTTCTTTTTTAACTTTGCTTTATGAAGTTAATAATTTTATTTCATACAAGGCTGGCTTTGATGTTGTTGCGATCTAATTGTTTGTTATATAGAAGAAACCACACAGACTTGTTATTGGCCTTTTGATTTCTTGCAAAAAAAAAAATACTAATTCGATTAAATTGATTGAATTAATGGCGTCTGAGGAGCGATCGATCTTTATTTTATTGAGTTACGATGTGGAATTCTCTTTTATTGTATTAAAAAAAAAAAATCTTTTGTTTGGTGTGCGAAGGCAAAATGGCTGTTTTAGCAGAGAACGGTCGGGGGGCCTCGGGATATGACTAAGAGCCGGTTGCATGAGTTAGGGATAGTTTGTAATGTAGAAACCCTCTTCCGGAGGAACAAATCCTGTTCTGTTCGTGAAGGTAGCAACGTCTAAACGTACTTTAAAAAAAACTAGACTATTATGGTATAAGGAATTTTTCAATGCGCTTTTTTTTTAAATGAATTCAATTCTTAAGAGATTATTGGGACATCGAGATATAATTTTTTTAAACACTTATTAAAAAATTATCGTAATTAATTTTTTTGTTATCAAGCAAATACAAAAAAACAATCTATTCCAATAATCTTTAATTTTTTTTTTAAATTTAAAAATGAATTTATTGTTATAATTAATCACATATTAATTTTTAAAATAAGCTTAGATGATTTATTTAAAAACCAACTGTCAAATTAGTTCAGCATTCTTACAATAGATGGTAGGCTAGTCTAACGGCCGATCCTCATGAGCTATTAGCCTATATTTATATATTTTTATTCTTTTATAAAAGATACATAATATATAAAATTAAAAGTATTTATTGTTAAAAGATCAATGAAAATCAACCAAATGCATTAAATATTATTAGCTACCATTCTGACATCTCTTGGCAAATTTTTGAATTACTTGATTTTTTGGGCATAATTTTTATGACACACAACGCCATCTTATCGGGAAAAACAGGCGTAACACCTTCGCTCCCGGAGCCCCTTAAGTAGTCTTCTTGAATTACGGGTTTCTTTATCAGTCTCTAGTAAGGACAGTATGTTGATTTGTCTAATCTGGTTCATAGCAGTTGTGTTTCCTGGTCTCTATCTTATAGCTGTCATGATCTCCAAGAACTCCCAGGTGACATCCCCACCACTTTTCAGTTCTTGAAAGTTCTTCAGTCAGGTCAGGTCTTCCTGCGTCGATCTTTTTTTATCGCCATTTTGAGGATGCAGTTCAGCCAGAGAAGCGGCAGATGTTCTTTCCAGCAGATCTTCGGCCATCTGTCATCCTTCATGTTAATCAGCATCCCACAATCCAATTTAAAATATTCAATCTTCTCAATATTGACAATATTGCTGCAATATGCAAAAGCGGACATAGGAATATTCAACAATATTCGCAATTTCTACAATATTCTACCTTGGAATATTGCCGCTACAATATTGCAGCAATAATGCCAATTTTTTGCAAGTTGCAATTTGTTACAATATTTCTCAACACCTCAAATGTGCTGGTGGGACATGATGTAACTGAGTTTCTTTTCTAGGATGTTGTTTTTGAGACTTCTTTTGTCAACTTCCATTTTCCACAAGTATTTTTTCTTACTCCTAGAGCTGACTTGATGTATCTTCCCATCACTAGATGGAGATCTTGCTTGTCTTCCTTTCCCCAAACATCGGCTCCAAACAGCAATGAGGTTTTTGTATTGAAAAGATATCCCCCCCCCCCCCAATGCCGATCCTTTTCGTCACACCCCATAATTAAACAGTTGGTCACATTGACCGATTTTAATCAAAATATTTCAAATTTCATCATTCCTCGGATTATAATTTGATTACAAAAAAACGTGTAAATTGCGATTTTTAAACTAAATAAAAATGGAAAATGATTGTCTTCTGAGGACTATTAATAAACAAGGATCATCTTTATTAATGACCTTGTCCGGAAATAATAAATTTAGAAAAAAAAAAAAAAAATTCGCCTTGAGAGTAGCTACGTGTCAAATTAAAATTAATTACAACGGCATCAGATAGGCAGACAGACAGACATAGAGAGAAAGAGAGATAGGGGATAGACAGACAGACAGACGGATGGATAGAACTCTCATAATTAATATTGATTATGCTCTCTCTCTCTCTCTCCGTTGAATGAGAGATGCCTTGTTAAAACCACGCCGTCTTAGATCACAGAGAGGGGACACACACATGCGCTTTGCCTCAATTAATTTTGTACTAACTTAGATTAAAAATCAATAAGGCTTTCAACGTCTTAACGTGTTCCCCCCTTAATTCGATAATAAATAAGAAAATGGCTCTAAAGATTTTGATGAAATTTCCTATTAATATAGATTGATCTAACAACAATAACTCTATGATTGATTGTTAATTGTGGAAATAAAAATCTTCAATCTTTAAGCCTTTAAGGCTGGGGTTTCAGGCAGAAAAATGCCTTCTTCGGTGAATAAATGATATTGGATAGGGATCGAAACTTCTCAGGTAGGAATACACAATGGGTCGTTTTGATAACTTACCTACCCCAACATTAAAATAGTCTCCCTATGGTGAAATACATGGTGTTTGTCCTTCAGCTATTTTAATGCTGAAGGACAAACACCATGTATTTCCCCATAGGGAGGCTATTTTAATGTTGGGGTAGGTAAGTTATCAAAACGACCCATTGGATAAGGCTTGGGCCAAGTGTCACCAGTATTGGGCGAGGCTTGAGGCAAGCCTTGGCTAAACATTGGATGAGACTTTTTTTTTTTAATATAACCTATAAAAAATAATAATAAATATTCAAAATTAAATTAATATAAATTAAAACGATCTAAAATCTGGGTCATATTGCTATTTTAGTGGTGGTACAGTATATTTCTAGGTGTTTTAAGAGTTCTTCAGACGGATTTGTTATTAATTGTTGATATGTTGGAGGAGTTGAAGTCGAATTTTATTTAGAAATTGGATTCCGGGGAATTTTGTAGAGTGGACAGTGCAGGATGAGATGTTCTGGAGAAGCTATTGCCGAACAGGCACAGAGTGGTGAGGGGGTCATATTAAAGCGGTGGAGATGGGATGGGCATCTGGTGTGGTTTATTCTCAGTCTGTTGTATAAGCAAATGGATTTTCTTTTTGCTGATGGCATATCTTGGAACCAGGGGACGAGACTTGGTTCAAGCTTTGGATGATAACAATGCACCCAGAAACAAAAAAAAAACAAGCTTGGGAAACGAAAAATCAGAGTTGTCCCATTCTTTGGAAAACAAAAAAAAATGGATGGTCGATCCAAGCCTCGAGGGAACAAAAATCCAGGAAGGAAAAAAAATTGTTCCTCGAGAGATTTGAACTCGAGCTTTTTGGTTTTGTTCTTCATTTGTTCAATGCCTTTACTCTCTCGTACTCGGTTGTTATAATTAGTGATATGATTCTTATTTAAGCTACTTGATTTGTCCAGGAGTCTATTGGAGACTTCCCAAGGCTCGGTTTAATAATATAATACCAAGCCTCAAACCAGACTTGGTCCAATGGTCACTACCCAAGGCTTGTCGAATGGCCCAAGTTCGGCCCAATTGTCAGCATTAGCAATTCCTACCTAGGTTCTAGCACGGCTACTTATACAGTATATTATATTTGGCTGCTAAATTTTTACTTTATTTTTTTATTTGACTTCCTCCCCCTCCTTTCTTAGGTTTGGGGCTCTAATTATAATTTTTTTTTTTTAAAATTTTTACAAATATATAAAATAAATTCATTTTTTCCTTTGTACAGTCTATTCTTCTCTCCCATTCCTGCCATATTCCATACCACATTACCCACAACACTTCTACTTCTTCTTCTCCAACTCAGAGCGTCTCCTGACCCGTTCTTGAACACTGCCCTGAATTCCATTACATGTTTCCTCATTTTCCTCACAGAGTCTAAATTTCTTGATCTTATACCATTTTCTACTATCTGCGAGTCCAACTCCCATCCATAACTCTCTTTTTCTGTTTGACCACTTTCTGTCCAACAAATAAAGAATAAAGGCGTCAAACAGCACTTCACGCCCAATCAATTACTGTTTTCTCACTTATTTCTAGTTGTTCGGAGATGATATTGGGACTTGAGTTACCCAAAGATTAACGAAGCAGAGAACTTGGAATATGGATAACTTTGTCAAATGCTAACAAAATAGACAGTCCTGGTAAAACTGTAAATTGACGAATCTAAAAAGAAGATTCCACAGATGTCTCAAGGTTGAAGGTCAATGGGTTTTTGGAGAACGAGAAAGAGTCTGAGTATTTTTGGAAGTTGTTGAAGAAAGATGTGCTGAGATACTGGTCCCAATAATCGAGAAAGGGATAGAGCCAGGAACTATCATCATTTTTTATTTCTCTTATGTATATATGTAATATACGGTATAGTGAGAAAGTATTGCGATCATGTTAAAAATTCGATGTCGAGATTTTTATGGATATACACGTTTTGAGGTTCCCTAGACCAAAAAAGTGAGTCGACACAAAAAAAATCTAGCATCACAGTACAGTACACAACTTTCGATTACCGAAGATAAGAAAAAGTGTGTGCCAGTCACACCAGATTTTTTTTTATTTAACATATTGATGAACAGGCAGTAACGATCAAATAAATAAGAGAAGTTGATAGTTTGGGCTGGAAGTTGAAATTAATAAGTAGGAGAAGGAAACCAGCGCCTCTTTTTCCACCATACACACTATTTATTTGCAAATATTTCGGGTTGCAGTACGCCACCCATCATCAGTGCAGCGAATAGTTTTGGTGGTGGATGTCGTCTATATTTTTGCCTCTGTTTGTATAAATGCTTGCCATTCTCATAGTGATGTTCTTAAAATAGGCAAATTACCAGCAATGAATACCATTCAATGAATACCATTCTTTGCTGGTAATTTGCCTATTTTAAGAACATCACTATGAGAATGGCAAGCATTTATACAAACAGAGGCAAAAATATAGACGACATCCACCACCAAAACTATTCGCTGCACTGATGATGGGTGGCGTACTGCAACCCGAAATATTTGCAAATAAATAGTGTGCATGGTGGAAAAAGAGGCGCTGGTTTCCTTCTCTTACTTATTAAATAAGAGAAGGTTATATTCTTAGAATATAATAAGTCATAATCAGTATTCTGTGTCGATTTCTCTCTGATATCTATTTCACTAAAGATCTGTTATAGAGATAGAAAGAAAAAGATGTTAGCAAATTGGGAAGTTAATAAAAAATGCAATTCATGT
Organism: Euborellia annulipes; assembly: GCA_023213315.1. Classification (NCBI taxonomy): domain Eukaryota; kingdom Metazoa; phylum Arthropoda; class Insecta; order Dermaptera; family Anisolabididae; genus Euborellia; species Euborellia annulipes. Next base: position 42,678 of record JAKCPI010014402.1, on the reverse strand, counting down.
TCACATAAAAGGAAGAAATGCGATGGGACTTAAAGTCAGTCCTCGGGGGAACGAGTCTTGCGGTTTGGTTAAAAGGAGCTGCAGAGGGAAATAATAAATTTTAACAATATATACACTTTTACTATTGGCAATTTTGGTCACCTAAAATGGATTTTTTTACTTTCTCGTACCCTATATATGAAATATATAGAGAGAGAAAGTATTGCGATCATGTCAAAAATTCGATGTCGAGATTTTGATGGATATACATGTTTTGAGGTCCCCTGAGTCCAAAAAAGTGGGTCCCGCAAATTGGTTGTGTGTGTGTGTGTATGTGTGTGCGTGCGTGTGCTGTATGTGTGGACAGATTTTTAGCATGAAGGAGTTGAGCTACCGGATTGAAATTTTATATTTAACTTAGGTACCTTTGAAGAATCTCAAAATAAGCTTTTGAACAAAATCGGCCAAAAAGTACTAGTACTTTACTGATGTACTTTTTCAGTTTTTTTCGATTTTCTCAAAATTCCCTCCAAGGATTTTTTTTAAATTCATAAATCAACTATTTTTTAGATGCTCTTTAAAATGTATATTCTCATTTTGCCGTTGAAATCTTCTGAAGACCACTTTACTCTTGTTCTTCATAGGAAAGATAGAAATGGTTGCCATGGTAACGGAATTTAAATCTTTTTCTTTTTATTAGATTAAAAATCAATTATTATTTAAATTCCCATTTTTTTAAATTTATTTGTGTCTTTAATTGTTTCAAAGAAAACATATATGTCTCTCTCTCACTTGCAAACATTATCGTCTCTCTCTACTCTTTTTAAATTCCCTTTCCACCTTATCTTCGCATAGGAACAATGTTAATTTCCTATAGGGATTTGTATGTTAATTTCGATTCAAAAGGGGGTCCCCTTTAGAACTTTTAGGCATTTAAAATTTTTTTTCCAATTCTTATGAAATTTTGTATTTATTTACGATTCTATATTGTGTATAAAATGTCCAAATATGAGATTAAAATTTTGAAAAATAACCATAGTTTATTTGAAGCAGTCAACATTTAAAATGCAAGTTTGAAACTAAGGTGCTATCGGAAACTAAATATATCTCGACACAAAAAATCTGGTGTGACCAGCACAGTGCGCAACTTTCTCTTACCGAAGGGTAAGAGAAAGTTGTGTGCTGTGCGCCAGTCACACCAGATTTTTTTAAACATTCACACTTTTTTCTCATTCACTCTCACACTCACATTTACACAGTATTTTCGGCAACTTAGGCCGTTTAAGACTTTGACGATAACCGTTGTAATATATATATATATATATCTATTGGGGGTTCAGGCATTTCTATTTAAGCCATTTGGTATCCAAATGACTTAAATAAAATCATCGGAATGCCTGGCGTCCGAATCCGCGACGTTCGGTATAGTAGGTATTCACGCTACCTACTACACCAAGCCCGGGGCAGTACGGTACATTCAAGAAATGTAAAATTTATAAGAATGGGAAAATATTTATATTTTGTTACCATAGCAACCATTTCTCTTATCTCTCTTATGAAGTACAAGAGTTAAGTGATCTTCAGAAGATTTCAATGCCAAAATGAGAATATACATTTGAAAGAGCCTCTAAAAAATAATTGAATTATGAATTTTAAACAAAATCGTTGAAGCGAATTTTAAGAAAATAGAAAAAACTGAAAAAGTGCATCAGAAAAGTATTAGTACTCTTTGGATGATTTCGATAAAAAGCATATTTCACGTCCTAGGGAGGTGCCTAACTTAAATATAAAATTTCAACCTCCTAGCTCATTTCGATCTTGAGATATTTTGTTCACAGACAGAGCACATTTTTTGGACAGGAGACCTCAAAACATGTATTTCCATCAAAATGTCGACATCGAATTTTTCACATGTCTATCCGCCTATAAAAGAAAGTAAAAAACCAAAGGGATTAAATAAAATTCCAGTTTTTATTATCATATGAAGAATAAATCCTGTTCTACACAACGGATTGTCAAGAAATGGTTCAATGCGGGAGACAAACATCTTTTTTGTTACGGTTATGACTTGGTCCAGGGGATGCTGAGAAAATTACTGATGCACTTTTTCAGTTTTTATCTCGATTTTCTTAAAATTCGCTTCAACTATTTTGATTAAAATTCATAAATCAATTATTTTTTAGATTCCCTTTAAAATATATTCACATTTTATCATTGAAATGTTTTGAAGCACATTCTACTGGTCGCAAACATCGCAAATTAAAGGCAAATCCCTCTCAAAAGTAAAAAGTCTTCCTGGTCCCCCCTGGTTTAAAACATGCACGCAAACCACTAGACAAGAAATAGTCAATATTAATCGGATAAGGATAAATCATACTTGCTGCAATGCACATCTCCATAGATTCTCCCTTGCTCCCTCACCATATTGCATCTGTTCGGCAACACCAGCAACACCAGAGCACCTAATTTTCGTCTGCCCGCTGTTTACGTCACAAAGAGCAACATTTATAAATAATATCCAACCAAATTTCCGGGACCCTCCAACTTTCGAGAAAATAATAAGACACCCCAATGCAACAATAGCGCTTCACCTCAATAGATTTCTTACATCATCCCATCTGAAATTTTGAAAGATATTTTTTTGTGTATATGTAATTTGCTACTCTATTATTTTTACTATTTTATTTATATGTATATAACTTGCTACTCTATTATTTTTACTATGTTATTTATATGTATATAACTTGCTACTCTATTATTTTTACTATGTTTCTTATATGTATATAACTTGCTACTTTAATATTTTACTATGTTATTTATATGGATTTTTGTATATATGTATGTGAAGGGAATGACTGAGGGGTCACCCCTAATAAATAAAAAAAAAAAAAAAAAAAAGCACATTCTACTCTTGTACTTGATAGAAAAGATAATAGAAATGGTTGCTATGGTAAGAAAATATAAATATTTTCCCATTCTTATAAATTTTACATTTCTTGAATGGGTCGTTTTGATAACTTACCTACCCCATCATTAAAATAGCCTCCCTATGGGGAAATACATGGTGTTTGTCCTTCAGCATTAAAATAGCTGAAGGACAAACACCATGTATTTCCCCATAGGGAGGCTATTTTAATGATTTGGATACCAAATGGCTTAAATAGAAATGCCTGGACCCCCAATAGCTATTATCTCAAATATAACGGTTATCTTTAAAGTCTGAGTTGCCGAAAATAATGTATGAATGGGTGTGTGAGTGTGAGTGTGAATGAGAAAAAAGTGTGAGTGTTTAAAAAAAAAATGTACTGTTGGAAACTAAATATATGTCGTCGTAAAAAATATGGCGTAACAAGCACAGAACACAACTTGCGATTACCGAAGATAAGAGAAAGTTGTGTGCTGTGACACTAGTCGCAATTTATTAATTTATATAATACAAAACGAAAATTCTAATCTTAAATGAATTGATTTTTAAATAAGCTTAAAATGAAATTAACTTTGATGACAAAATCCTATTATCTCTTCTTCGCCACACACACCTGGTCTCAAGTACAGGGGGGAGGGGGGAGGAGAGTGTAGATAGCCTACCTGTTAACATCCACACACAATTTTCTATCCCTCTCCATTTAATGCATTAAATGGTTTCAATTAGACTAAACTTGTTTGAGTATATTGTATAGCGAGGTAAAAAGTGGATGTGGGACTAATATTTGAAAATTTAAGCTGGCGCCTTAATTAGATTAGTATTTAGAATTTCAATATATTTCTGAAATCACTTATCGAAAATCTATATATATAATTCGCTAATGTCCGTTTGTCAGGCTCTATTTAGGCAACTTCCCGTTGGAATTTTGAAATGAAATTTTATATGCATAAAGAGGACCTTTTCTGGATTACAGGAAAATTATTTTAATCCCGAAATTGCTATAACTTTTTGAGTTATTTTTTTTTTTTTTTTTTTCTTTTTATTATTGGCTGTTGGCCAGAGGCCATCCCGCCATAAAAATTTTGAGTTATTAATTCTTAAAGTTACTATTTCTCCCATAGGAAATGTATAGAGAAATATTTATGTTCCATTTGTGTATTCCATGAATGTAAACAAATCCTCAAGCAGGCACTGAATTGGAAAGGAATTTTTTTTAGAATTAAAAAAACATTCACACGCCCACGGGGCGTGGTGTAGAGGTTAGCGTGCTAACCTCATATACCAAACGTCGCGGGTTCGGACCCCAGGCAGTCCGATGATTTTATTTAAGCCATCTGGATACCAGATGGCTTAAATAAAAATGCCTGGACCCTAATATATATAAATTCATAAATAACGGTTATCGTAAATGTCTTATATGGCCTGAGCTGCCGAAAAGACAGTGTGAATGTGTGTGTGTGAGTGTGAGTGTGAATGAGAAAAAAAAGTGTGAATGTTTAAAAAAAAAAAAAAAAACATTCACACTTTTTTTCTCATTCACACTCACACTCACACAGTCTTTTCGGCAACTCAGGACATTTAATAATTTAGACGATATCCGTTATAGAGATTAATATATATATTGGGGGTTCAGACATTTCTATTTAAGCCATCTGGTATCCAAATGGCTTTAATAAAATCATCGGACTGCCTGGGTCCGAGCCCGATGATTGGTATAGGAGGTAGGCACGCTACCTACTACGCCAGACCCGGGGGCAATTGGAATGGAATAATAATAATTTTCTTTTCATAATTAAGAAGAAAAGGCCCACGGGGCTTGGTGTAGAGGTTAGCGTGCTAACCTCGTATACCAAACATTGCGGGTTCGGACCCAGGCAGTCCGATGATTTTATTTGAGCCATTTGGATACCAGATGGTTTAAATAAGAATGTCTGGACCCCATATATGTATATTAATCTCTATAACGGAAATCGTAAAAGTCTTAAATGGCCTAAGTTGCCGAAAAGACTGTGTGAATGTGTGTGTGAGTGTGGTTCTAGCATGGCTACCTATAAATTATATTTGACTGCTAAATTTTTACTTTATTTTTTTATTTGACTTCCTCCTTTCCTTTCTTCGGTTTGGAACTAAAGTTACAAATTTTTGTTTGTTTTTTTACAAAAACTTACAAATATATAAAAGAAATGCATTTTTTCTTTGTGCCAAGAAAATCCGATCCTTGTCCATGGAAAACGCCTGAGAAACCATGATCGCGAATTGATGCTGTGCTAATAGATAGGCTGAGTTATTTATTAGTTGTGGATGCATACTCAAAATGGCGAGAAGTATTCATAATGAAGATGACGTCATCCGCTGCATATTTAACAAATACGGAGCCTGTACACAGTGCCGGGTCTAGGATTTTGGCGACCCGATGCAGAACAATAATTGACGCCTTACAACTTTAAAATTTTGCAATTGCTCGTCTTCGGCGGAAAATTTTTCTCCCTCTCATGGAAATCATTTTATCTTTTTGTTTTTTACTTTCTCGTATAGAGAAAGTTATGTAATCGTAAAAAAATTCGACTTCGAGATTTTGATGTTTCTCCACGTTTTAGACCTCCCTGAGTCCAAAAAAACCATTTTTGGCATTATGTCTGTGTGTGTGTGTGTGTGTGTGTGTGTAAACACGATTGCTTAAAAACCAAAGCAGCTAGATCGATGAAACTTGGTATGTGCTCCTTACACTAAAATTGTAGATTTCTATCAACTTTTGGAGTAAATACGTCACTTGGAAGTAGTACTTTACTTAAAAAAGTTTTTTCCAAAATTTTGAAATTTTCAATTTTTTTGTTATATTATGATAAAATACTCTATTTTAAAAAGTTTTTATTCTTTGACATTTTTTCGAAAACTGAATAGTTTTTGAAATAATCACAGAAGAAATAGAAAATTTTCGTTAATTTTGATAAAAAAATCAAAACAAAATCATACAGGTGTCATTAAAAAAAGGGTATATATAAACAAATGAATTTGTGAAACAAAGTAAAGTACTACTTCCAAGTGACGTATTTACTCCAAAAGTTGATAGAAATCTACAATTTTAGTGTAAGGAGCACATACCAAGTTTCATCGATCTAGCTGCTTTGGTTTTTAAGCAATCGTGTTTACACACACACCCAGACGTAATTCCAAAAGAATATACGAGAAAGTCTCGGGGAAGTCATTCCCCATATTTTTTTTAGGATTACGGGATTTTTCTGCCGTGCAAATTTTTTTTTTAGGAACACGCCCGCAGCAGGTCTGCATAGTGAACCTTGAAGGACACAGGGATATACACGTCCACACCAGGGACACACATTTTTTTTCTGGTCACTTTCAATCTACTGTGTGTGTCCCTGGTGCGGGCGTATGTATCTCTGTAGGTCCCTGGTGCGGGCGTGTTTATCCCTCGATCACTTTTAATCATTCTTACTCGGGAAGGCAAATGAGCACCAAAGGCAGGCGAAGCGGATAGTTGAGAAAAAATAAAACTCAAGGCTAGTTTTGTTTCTATTATTATTTCAACCCACATCTAAATCATTTTTATATTGGAAAACATTGATAATTTAATTAAAAAAAAAAAAGAGATAAATTTTTTATAATTTTTTTTTATAACTAAATAATTCTATCACAATTTTGTAAGTTGTAGTGATAAAAAAAAAAAAAAAATAGAAATAGAGAGAGAGAGCCAATCAACAATTGATATTCAAATATTGAATAAGAGAATAAAATTTTATTATCTTCTTTTTTTACTTTCTCTTACCTATGTATATATGTAATATATATATAGAGAGAAAGTATTGGATTCATGTCAAAAATTCGATGTCGAGATTTTGATGGATCTTCACGTTTTGAGGTCCCCTGAATCCAAAAAAGTGGTTTTCGCGACATGGTCTGTCTGTGTGTGGGTGGGTGGGTGGGTGGGTGTGTGTGTGTGTGTGTGTGTGTGTGTTCAATTTTAAGCATGAAGGAATTGAGCTACGAGGTTGAAATTCTATATTTAACTTAAACACCCCCCGGGACCGGAAAAATAAGCTTTTAATCAAAATCGGCCAAAGATTACTAGTACTTTACTGATGTACTTTTTCAGTTTTTTTCGATTTTCTCAAAATTTGCTCCAACGATTTTTTTTTAAATTCAAAAATCAATTATTTTTTAGATGCTCTTTAAAATGTATATTCTCATTTTGCGATTGAAATCTTCTGAAGACCACTTTACTCTTGTATTTCATAGGGAAGATAGGAGAAATGGTTGCCATGGTAACAAAATATAAATATTTTCCCATACTTATAAATTTTACATCTGAATTCAAATGTTCCCTACTGTCGGGGACTAAATATATGTCGACACAAAAAATCTGGTGTGACAAGCACAATACACAACTTTCGATTACCGAAGGTAAGAGAAAGTTGTGTGCTGTGCGCCAGTCACACCAGATTTTTTTTTCAATCAATTTCATAACCAGAGAGGGCGGATGGATTTTTATGGCGTTTAAATCGTATCTGTAGGCAGCGGGGAGGGTAGTGTGATGTGCTTATCTCCACCATATTTTTTTATAATACCTGAATGTAGATAAAAAAAAATAAAAATAACCACAATGGGTTATATTAAAATTAGAGCGAATTTAATGACAATCCGTTCAGAAGTTATTTGGAAAGAATGAATCAAGTATTGTAAATAAACATCTTCGCCCTCGGGGCATGGTGTAGAGGTTAGCGTGCTAACTTCATATACCAAACGTCGCGGGTTCGGACCCCAGGCAGTCCGATGATTTTATTTAAGCCATTTGGATACCAGATGGCTTAAATAAGAATGCCTGGACCCCAATAATAGATAAATTAATAAATAACGGTTATCGTCAAAGTCTTATATGGCCTAAGTTGCCGAAAAGACTGTGTGAATGTGTGTGTGAATGGGAAAAAAGTGTGAATGTTTAAAAAAAAAAATAAATAAATAAACATCTTCAAAGGTATGTAGCTAAAAAAAAAAGCTTGAAAAAGAAATGTTAAAGTTTATTGTTCAGCTCTTGTATTTTATAAATAATACTAGACACACACATTCAGACAGTATTTTCGGCAACTTAGGCCATTTAAAACTTTGACGATAACCGTTAATTATTTATAATATCTATTAGGGATCCAGGCATTTCTATTTAAGCCATTTGGTATCCAAATGGCTTAAATAAAATCATCGGACTGCCTGGGGTTCGAACGCGCGACGTTTGGTATAAGAGGTTAGCACGCTAACCTCTACACCAAGCCCCGAGGGCGACCCTTTTCTTCATAATTATCAAAAGAAAATTATTATTACTAGCCGCGTCGCCCGCCTTCGGCGGGCTTCGCGCCTAGCCGGGGGGCTTCGCCCCCCTGGACCCCCCCTCCAGCTGGCTCGGGCCCGCCTGCGGCGGACCCTCGCCTTTTCTTAATTATGAGAACCCGTGGCGCCCGCCTTTGCATCTATACAGGGGGGCTTCGCCCCCTGGACCCCCCGCCATCTGGCTCGGGCCCGCCTGCGGCGGACCCTCGCCTTTTCTTAATTATGAGAACCCGAGGCGCCCGCCTTTGCATCTAGACAGGGGGCTTTGCCCCCTGGACCCCCCGACAGCTGGCTCGGGCCCGCCTGCGGCGGACCCTCGCCTTTGCTTCTTACTAATGAAAAGAAAAGAATTACTACCTATTCCAATCCAGAGCCTGCTTGAGGATTTGTTTACATTCATGGAATACACAAATGAAAAGAATACATAAATATTTCTCTATACATTTCCTATGGGAGAAATCGTAACTTTAAAAATTAATAACTCAAAAAGTTATGGGAATTTCGGGATGAAAATAATTTTCCTGTAATCCCGAGAAGGTCCTCTTTATGCATAAAAAATTTCATTTCAGAATTCCAACGGGAAGTTGCCTAAAGAGAGCGTGACAGACAGACAGACAGACAGACGGACGGACAGACAGACAGACAGACGGACATTAGTGAATCTATACTTCTATATCTATACTATTATATAAAAGACAATCTCTGTCTGTCTGTCTGTCTGTCTGTCTGTCTGTCTGTCTGTCTGTTTGTAACGCATAGACTCCGAAACTACTGGACCGATTTTCATGGAGTTTTTTTTAATGGGTAGGGAATTTTCCGGGGGTGGTTTTAGGCTATCATTATATCGAATTAGGGGTAGGGAACCCCCCTTTTTGGGGGTTATCAATTACCCCATAGCAAAGCATTGGAAAACAGGATCTAACTCGCTTTACGGAAAATATATTTATCAAATCTTTAAAATGAAAAATAAAAACTCTTCCTCCCCCTAACAATTCGACATTTGAAAAGATTTTTCCGCTCTGCGCCCCCCCCCACCCCTATAATTATTATTTTTTTTATAATATTAATATTTTCAGTGTGAACCAGTCTTATAGATTGTAATCTCATAAACGGTAGTTAAATTCTTGGTTAAATAAAAGATGTTGGTTTTAATTAAAGAATTTTATCTTTTATTTAACCAAGAATTTAACTATTTTTTTTATTTTTCATTCGATTTTAATAAAATTTAAAATGTGGCTTTCTTAGGGTGTAAATAATTGAAAAATGGTATTTTAGACTTCAGAAAGTTCAATCACCCCCCTGACTCCCCCTAAAATTTATTTTTCATTCGATTTTAATAAAATTTAAAATGACGCTTTCTTAGGGTGTAAATAATGGGTCGTTTTGATAACTTACCTACCCCAACATTAAAATAGCCTCCCTATGGGGAAATACATGGTGTGTGTCCTTCAGCATTAAAATAGCTGAAGGACACACACCATGTATTTCCCCATAGGGAGGCTATTTTAATGTTGGGGTAGGTAAGTTATCAAAACGACCCATTGAAAAATATATTAATCAAATATTTAAAATAAAAAATAAAAACTCTTCCTCATAATTAATTAAAATACATTTATCTGGACAACTCTTAGTCATATCCCGAGACGCCGCCCGCCAGGGCTAGCGGGGTAGGGTTGCCGAAGGCAACCCTACCGCAGCTAGTTATATATATAGATTACTAATCAAATCTAGTGTCTGATTGAGGATTTGTTTACATTCATGGAATACACAAATGAAAAGAATACATAAATATTTCTCTATACATTTCCTATGGGAGAAATCGTAAGTTTACGAATTACTAACTCAAAAAGTTAAAGGAATTTCGGAATGAAAATAAAATTCCTATAATCCCTAGAAGGTCCTCTTTAAGCATAAAAAATTTCGTTTCTGTTTAATATATTAAAAATATAAATATATATTTTTATTGTAAATAGTTACAATGTTTTGTATTGAAATTGTTGTTTTTGTTTGAATGATATAAACTATTAAAAATTGTCTTTCTGATCAATTTTAATTTGGCTTATAAAACATGGCGCAGTCGGAATTTAATAAACCTGGACCTCGTAACTTGAATGGAAATATTTCAGAAAATTTCATAAATTTCAAAGAAGAGGTGCTTATTTATTTTACAGCCACCGAAACTGATAAAAAATCAGCTAAAATCCAGGTAGCACGACTAAAGAATTTATTAGGATCCGAAGCTTTAAAGTTATATAAATCTTTAAAGCCTCAAGATCAAGAAAATGAGGGCTTAGAATCGATTTCAAGTATTTTTGAGATTTTAGAGCGTCATTGTACTCCGAAAAGAAATGAGATAATGGACATTTTTAAATTTTTTAATAGAAAACAAAGTGATCAAGAACCATTTGATAAATATTTTGCTGATTTGAAGTATTTGATACGACCTTGTAATTTTGGGAATCAAGAGGATAAACTGTTAAGAGCTCAAATCACTCTAGGATGTAATTCTAAAAGTACTCAAGAAAAGTTACTTCGTGAGGATTTTTCTTTGGATAAAACGGTCATGTTCTGTAAGTCGGCTGAATTAACAGATAAAAACTTAAAGTTATTATCTCAAGTGGATCGACAAACCATAGATGAAGTGAACAACTCTTATTCAAAAAATCAACAACGTTCATATCGAAGAAATCAATTTAACAGAAATAGGATTGGAGACAAAGATTTTAAGGATTCTAAAGATTCCAAGACTTGCAGTCGCTGTAAAAAAGATCATTATGGAAACAAGTGTCCTGCTTTTGGTGCCATCTGCAAGAAATGTGATAAGCCAAATCATTTTGCAGCAGCTTGTAAAAGTGGGTCCTATCATTCTGGAACATGTCATGAGTTAGCTGAAGAAGAAGAAAACAGCGATTCTTCGGTGAGTGTTTCAACAATATTTTTAGTTGATTCTATCAATAATAGAGCCTGGTATAAAATGATAAAAGTCGAGGGAATTGATTTGAAAGTCAAATTAGATACTGGGTCAGAAGTTGATGTTTTACCATTTGAATTTTTGAAAAAACATGGGCTAGATAAAATGATTGAGAGAAATAATTCAAAATTGGAAGCATTTGGAGGTTTTGAAATTAAACCAGTGGGCTCAGTTCAACTGCAAATCGAATCAGATTCAAGAATAGATGTAATCAAGTTTTTAATAGTTAAAGGTTGTAATATACCAATCTTAGGGTTGACCTCTTGCATTAATTTAAATTTAATTCAGAGGGTGGATAATATTAGCAAAGCTGACTCTTATTTAGAAGATAGAACAAAGATTTATAATGAACATAAGTCAGTTTTTGAAGGAATTGGCTGTTTTCCTGATAAATGCAAAATAAAATTAAATAAAAATGCAACACCCTTTATCTGTTCTGCTCGGAGACTTCCCCTTAAAATTCGAGATAGATTTCAAGAAACTTTAATATCATTAGTAAAGCGTGGTATTATAAAAGAAGTTAATGAGCCAGTTGAATGGGTTAATAGTATTGTAACTGTTGAAAAACCAAATGGGTCTTTAAGATTGTGCATTGATCCAATTCATCTCAATAAATATATTATTCGTGAAAGATATACTATTCCAACACTTGAAGAATTAGCTCCTAATTTAGCTCACAAATCTTTTTATACAGTTATTGATATAAAAGATGGATTTTATCATATATTACTTGATGAAGAGTCAAGTAAATTATGTGCGTTTAGTACAATTTTTGGCACTTATAGATTTTTAAGAGCTCCATTTGGTCTGTCGTGTATGCCTGAAATATTTCAAAGACTAGTAAATAAATATTTTGGAGATATTCAAGGTTTAACTATTTACTTCGATGATATTTGTATTGCTACTGATACTAAAGAAGAAAACGATGCTATAATTGCTAAAGTTATTGAACGTGCCAAAAAATATAATATAAAATTTAATTTTTCTAAGTTTCAATATTGTTTGGACAAAATTAAATTCCTAGGAGTAATATTTTGCAAAGATGGTATGTTTCCAAACCCTTCTAAAGTGGAAGCTATTAAAAATTTTGAAGAGCCAAAAAACAAAACCGACTTACAGAGCTTTTAGGCATGGTAAATTATTTAAGAAGTTTTATACCAAATTTGTCTGGTCTTATTTCTCCATTAAGAGAATTGCTAAAAAAAGATGTTGAGTGGAGTTGGACTAAAAATCATTCAGATTGTATTAATGTTATTAAAGATATTTTGTGTAGTAATCAAGTGTTGATTCCATTTGATCCGTTAAAACCAGTTGAAATACAATGTGATGCATCAAAAGATTCAATTGGTTGTTGTATGCTGCAAGAGGGTAGACCTGTGAGTTTTTATTCAAGGTCTTTAAATGAGACTGAAATAGAATATGCTCAAATAGAAAAGGAGCTTTTAGCTATCTGTTTTTCTTGTGAAAAGTATCATACTTACATTTATGGACATTCAAATGTAAAAATTTTTACTGATCATATGCCTTTATTGACAATAATTAACAAGCCTATTTGTAAAATTAAAAATAATCGGATTAGAAGAATGAAAATTAAATTATTAATTTATCAGTTTGAGTTAAAATATCTTTCAGGAAAAAAAATGTATATTGCCGATTTTTTGTCTAGAAGTGGAGTGAAGACTAAGGAAATAATGGATTGTTCTAGTAAAGATGTTATCCATTGTGTTGGAACAGCGAGGATTAATTTGAGTGATCAAAAGTTACAAGAGTTTAAAGAAGAAACGAAAAAAGATGAGTCTCTAAAAAAAATATTAATTTATCTTAAGAATGGATGGTCATTGGCCAGCAATGACTTCAGATATTAGAAATACTATTTCTTCATGTTCTCTTTGTCAGAAATATCAGCAATCCAAAATCAAGGAACCATTATTGTCTCAGGTGATTCCTAATATTCCTTTTTATAAAATTGCTATGGATATTGCAGATTATGCGGGAAGTAGTTATTTGGTAATTATTGATTATTTTTCCCGTTGGATAGAAGTTTTTAAAATTAAAAAGAAGACCAGTGCAACTATCATTTTAAAATTAAAGCAAGTTTTTAGTAGATTTGGAATCCCTAGCATTATTGTTGCTGATAATATGCCATTTGACAGCTATGAAATGAAACAATTTGCAAGTGAGTGGAATTTTAAAGTCATTACTTCAAGTCCATATTATCCTAAAAGTAATGGTTTGTCTGAAAAAGCAGTTGGAATTGTTAAAATGATGTTAAAAAAATCAAAAGAGTCTGGTCAAGATTTAGATTTATATTTACTTAATTATAGAAATACACCTGTTGCTAATTTATTGTTTTCGCCTTCGCAATTGTTGAATAGCAGAATAATGAGATCTAAAATTCCTATAAAAATTAAAAACTTGAAACCTCAAATGATTCCCGATAGTGTGTATCAAGAGATGATTAAGAATCAAAAGAAGCAAAAGGATTATTATGACAGAACGTCAATAAAAGAAGAACATTTTGAAGTAGGAGAGAAAATATTAGTGCAAGATGTTAGGACGAAGTTATGGAAGCCAGGAGTTATTGTTGAGAAATTAAGTCAACCCAGATCATATGTGGTGAGAACATTTCAGGGTGAACAACAGTACAGAAGAAATTCTATACATTTAAGGAAGTTGAAGTTCATCGCCAACGCTGATCATCCTCAATAAGAACCTCCGCTCGAAGAGAGAGATGTTTAATATATTAAAAATATAAATATATATTTTTATTGTAAATAGTTACAATGTTTTGTATTGAAATTGTTGTTTTTGTTTGAATGATATAAACTATTAAAAATTGTCTTTCTGATCAATTTTAATTTGGCTTATAAAACAGTTTCAAAATTCCAACGGGAAGTTGCTCAAATACGGCGGTGGGAGACGGACAGACAAACGGACATTAGCGAATTATATAATTAGATTTAGTTGGAAAGATAGAGAGGTGAGAAAAGAAAAAGTAGCGGTAGAAATTTCGTTTTTTTTTTTTTTTTTTGTGCCTTCGGGTTCAATTACAAAGTGAAACAGGGGAGTTATAAAAACAAAAAATTAACAGTAAAGTTCTTTAACTTTTTTTCAAGTTAAAATAAACCCCGTTCAAAAAAAAAAAATCATTGTGTGGCTTTATGAAACCACGATGCAAGTGAAACTTTTTTTTTCGGAACGTAGACGTTTAACTGAAAATTTTCAGAAAATTATTCAATTAAGGGTATTAAAATCGCGTTTTTAATCTTAACTTAATAATTGGAAAATGGGAAATCATTAGAGCCATGTTAAAAACTGAGAACAATATTTATTTAGCAATTAAAGATTTGAATCATTTTAAATTATTTTAATAATTATATTTTATCAATTTAAAAATTGAATAATTAAATCTCACAATTATTTTTTTATAATTCGTCATATATAATAAATTTCAGCTTTCCTATTTTTGTCTGCACGGGTGACGTCATGGCTTGTAGCGTCACGGCCATTGACTTAAGGCTTGTAATGCGACATGCTGATAGAAGAGCGAAAAAAATTGAGAGGATCAAATAAAAGTTTCACTTAAAAAAAAAAAAAAAAAGAATTTACTTTCTTAAAAAACCATTTTCTAGACTACATAGAGAGCGTATAAAAAAAAAAAAAGAATATATAATGACAAGTGCTTAAAAATGCATTAGTTTAACAGGTTTAATAAATGGGTGGCGTGAATAAGTATCTCAAAGTGTTTATGTTTTAGTGTTTTTTTTTTGTTCATGGATACTTGAGAGAGGGAGGAAATTTATTGCCTTCTGACGGGCCGAGAGAGAGAGGTGAACGTAGTATAAGGCAAGTTTAGACGTTATATTAGAAGGGTGTGAGAGGCAAAATGCCAAGAAATTTTTTTTTTTCTTAGTAGCTACAATATATATGAAATATTAAACGTGAAAATAAATTATTGTTCTATAACTATTTTTTAATCCATTAAGGCGGAATAGGACCGAAGGTGTCACGCATGTTTTTCCCGATAAGATGGCGTAGTGTGTCATAAAAAGTATGCCCAAAAAATCAAGTAATTCAAAAATTTGCCAATAGATGTCAGAATGGTAGCTAATAATATTTAATGCATTTGGATATTTTTTTATAAAATATATAAGGCTATTATATAGGATATATAGGATATTTTCATTGATCTTTTAATGATAAATACTTTACTTAAAATGTTATTATATATTATGTATCTTTTATAAAAGCATAAAAATATATAAATATAGGCCAGATATAGGCTAATACTATATCGGCTGTTAGACTAGCCTGCCATCTATTGCAAGAATTCTGAACTAATTTGACAGTTGATTTTTAAATAAATCATCTAAGCTTATTTTAAAAATTTCTTAATTAATATGTGATTAATAATAATTGCCTTAAAAAAAAAAAAAAAAACTGGTGGACCTAGATCTACACTATCACATAGGGAACAAAAAATTTTTTTTTCTGCTTATGAAGTCATTTTAGTTAGATATGATGACGAAGTACTCAGCCCATAGGCGTAGCCAGAAATATTTGATGGGGGAGGGTCAAGAAAATTTTTTTCAAATATTTAAAAAATTTAAAAATATTTTAATTTTTAAAGTCCGGTGGCCTGGTGCAATGGACAGCACGCCTATGCCCCGGAAAGGCTGGAGATTTTGGGTTCGATTCCCGGGAGCCATCGGATGTTTGGCCTCGCCAATAAATAAAACTCACAGCTTTGTTAGATAATTTCAATTTTTGTTTGAAGATTTTGTATAATTGTTTTTTTTTTGTTTTGGATACCAAATGGCTTAAATAGAAATCCCTGGGCCCCAATACAGATAGATTTATAAATAATGGTTATCGTCAAGCCTTATATGGTCTAAGTGGCCGAAAAGACTGTGTGAGTGTGATTGAGAAAAAAGTGTGAATGTTTAAAAAAAATAAAATAAAATAAATAGAACCGAAACCTCTCCGGTGATTGAAGCTACATGTAGCTAAATAAATAGCTAATAAATAGACTCTGTATACATACAGAGTCTATTTATTGGCTGCTACTGCCCATAGTTATCCACCTCTACATCTATTGGGGGTCCAGGCATTTTTATTTAAGCCATCTGGTATCCAAATGGCTTAAATAAAATCATCGGACTGCCTGGGATTCGAACCCGCGACGTTCGGTATAGAAGGCCAGCACGTTACAAACTACACCAAGCCCGAGGAAATTCCTTTGTTTATAGTATATTTATTTAAATAAAAATAAGTAGCCTAGCGTGCGCTTACTGGAACTAATCTCTAAGGGACACCTACGTGAAGATAATAGTATTTTATATGTAATGAAGTTGGAAACAAATAGGATCATTCCGATGCTATATGTTGCTAACTTTATGACATAAAATGCTACTAACTTCACGTAGGTGACCCTTAGATGTTAGTTCGCTTTAGTCAGAGCAAGTACTTGAAAACAATTGCAGAAAACGTAGTCGTAACGTTGTACAGTATTTATATTTTTTGCCTAGCAAAGTTTAATAGAATTTGTTAGTAATTAGACTTATATTTTGATTAAAATGTGACGTAATTACATAAATGGAGATACATGTATTATCTTCATTTGTTTGTTGTTTATTTTTAGAGAATTAAAACATCAAGAGGTCTCTTTAACAAGAGCAAATGTAAAAAAAAAAAAAAAAGTGAACCAACTCTCTGAATGTAACCAACCAACTACTCTTCTTTTTTTAAGGGTGAGATGTTATTTATAAAGTCAAGTGTGAGAGAGACAGAGAAAAGGAAGGAACAAGCAACGAGACAAAAAGGTCAAATGGGTTAATCAACCTTCTTCTTTTCCTTAACAAACATTTAATCACTCATGTCATGTCCTAAGGAAATTTGGAGGTAAAATTAATTTTAATTTCAAGAAAAATCTTGAGTGAATAACCCAATAAAGGTGCAGGAAGCCAAATAATAAAAAAAATCTGGTGTGACTGGCGCATAGCACACAACTTTCTCTTACCTTCGGTAATCGAAAGTTGTGTTCTGTGCTTGTCACACCAGATTTTTTGTGTCGACATGTATTTAGTTTCCGACCATAGGGTACGATTTAATTCAAGATGTAAAATTTATAAGTATGGCAAAATATTTATATTTTGTTACCATGGCAACCATTTCTCCTATCTTTTCTATGGAGCACAAGAGTAAAGTGGTCTTCAGAAGATTTCAATGACAAAATGAGAATATACATTTTGTAGAGAATTTAAAAAATAATTGATTTTTGAATTAAAAAAAAAAATCGTTGGAGCAAATTTTGAGAAAATCGAAAAAAACTGAAAAAGTACATCAGTAAAGTATTAGTACTCTTTGGCCGATTTTGTTCAAAAGCTTCGTGTCACGTCCCAGGGGGGTGCCTAACTTAAATATAAAATTTCAACTTTCTAGCTCTTTTCGTTCTTGAGATATTTTGTTCACAGACAGACAGACAGACAGACAGACAGACCATGTCGCGAAAACCACTTTTTTGGATTCAGGGGACCTCAAAACGTGAAGATCCATCAAAATCTCGACATCGAATTTTTGACATGAATCCAATACTTTCTCTCTATATATATATTACATATATACATAGGTAAGAGAAAGTAAAAAAAAAAAAAAAAAAAAAAAAAACGTGGAAAAACTGGACACTTTCCCAGTTCGAACATGTACATTTTCGAAGTGGGGGGGGGGGATTCTTTGATCAAACCATATATTTTGTAGGACAAATTTTTTTTTTCAATAATGTTAATAATAATATTCTTAAGATTTAATGAAAAAAAAAACCCATAAATAATAATAAATTTTTGAGAATTGTCAAATTGAAATATTATATCCCTGCTATTCATGTTAGCTACCACAATCAAGAATTGTTGTAAGAGGTCATCATCGTCTCATCAAAATGAAGCTACTCACGGAAAATTAGCTTGTTAGTGATAAATTGTAAAAAAAATGGGCCTGTCCTAGGATATTAGGGTAGGAAAAAAGGTGGTGAAAAAAAAAAAGAAATCTCACTCCTCAGGCACAAAGGGCCCAATTTTATGTGGCCTAAGTGCCTTTAATGAGGATTACTGCATCATAAAATCCACATTATGTACAGTATTTTGATTTTTATAGATCTTTTTTTTTCTGTTTGGAAGTTCATTAAATATTATTATTATTATTTTTATTTGATGTTAAAAATATAAATTAAATTTATTCTAAGGACCGTCGGCCAACTTATTTGTAAATATTTCGATCCTAGAGAGATGGAATCATTCATCCTCAGTAGGCCTATGTGACGATCCCTCTAGGATCGAAATATTTACAAATAAATGGATAATACGGAAAATTATTTATTTTTGGCTGTCGGTCAGTAAAATAAATAGATCTTTCTTACGGCCATTTACAATCAATATAAATTAAAATCGGAGACAAATTATTGATTTAAAAAAAAAAAAAAACTTTAAAATAACATGACAAAAAAATTTCAAATTTTTTAAGTAAAATACTACTTCCGTACAAATGTAGAGTATATATACGAGAAAGTCTGGAGAAGCTCTGAGGATGGTTCAAACACGGAACCGAAACGTCAGCTGTGTGAATTAATCGAATAAAGAATTAACCTTGGCTGCATCTCTCATTTCTATCCTCTTATTAATAATATAAACTTGAAACTATATCCCTAAATGGCCTCAGGGGGTCGCTTAGTACTAGCAGAGCAAAAGACTCCCCCCACCACTTTCCAGGGATGAATACTGTGCAGCACTACTGATCGTTAGAGAATAAAATTCAAAAATGTCCCCTGCAGGAAATTTTTTTATTATTATTAAAAATAAACAACAACAGCAACAAAAAAGAGCAAAAAAAAACTTAAATGACAAATGAACTTGGCGATTTCATATTTATTTTTATTTTTTTTTATTTTAAGAACAAAGTATATCCAATATAATAGAAGGGAAAGAATCGAGGGGAAGGAGGTAATTTCGGGTTGTCAGATATTTTCTCTCTCGGGTCACGATTTCGGACCTTTCAGAACGATGATGACAAGGGCTCTCTCTCTCTCTCTCTCTCTCGGAGCAAAGTCCCATGGGACTTTTTTTTTTATAGATATACGATATATAAATAAAAACATGCAACTTGGTTTTATATATTTTTTTTTTCTTTGAACATCAATTTTCTTTTCTTTCTTTCTTTAACCCCTTGATGACGTCAGAAGACGTTTTTTTTTCCTTGCATGTTGAAATTGAGAAATTTTAATTTCCGTTTATGCGAATGAATAAAATTATTTTTGTTTTTATGTTTAAATGGCATTCAAATTAATTTTTTTTTTTACTTTCTCTTACCTCTATATATATGTTAATATATATAGAGAGAAAGTATTGGATTCATGTCAAAAATTCGATGTCGAGATTTTGATGGATCTTCACGTTTTGAGGTCCCCTGAATCCAAAAAAGTGGTTTTCGCGACATGGTCTGTGTTGCGGCCAAGTCCCAAACATTTGCAAACCCCCTGTAGCCTCATTTCCGACTTGCTCTAAGAAAGAGAAAAAAAATAACACAATGGGCCGGAAACATACAATCTATGACTCATTCAGCATGTCCTTGCCTTTGGAGATGCACAACCCCCTCTCTTGCCTTGAACTTCTTGACACTATCCACCCCCTCCACTCGAGAGGGAGGAAAAATGCCCGAACACAAGGGTAGTGGGCCCTCTCTCTCGCAGTCGCTCTCTCAACTCGTACTTGTCAACTTGTCTCGATGTAACCCGCACACATATATAGTCGTGCAATTGTCTCGTGCTCCATCCACCTGGCTTTGATGGAGTAGCCTTACTTTGACTGCTGATTTTATTTGGACCGACTTGGAGTCCAAATCGGCTAGTAATTGCCCACCTCTCTAAATAGAGTGGACAATTAATCAAGAGAAGCCTAGGTGTTTGTCCAGCTTCTCTTAAAAAAATACACTCGCCTAGGCGTTTTGGCCAACGAGGTGTATTGTCTCCTGCCTGTCTTCATTACGTGGGTTGCCGAGGTGTTTGGCCAGCGACTTCACAAATTTGACTTGCTCCGTGTTCGCCTAATTGGTTACCTGAGACCCGCTACGGAACCTTGCTGTTCACTGGATCCAAGCTAAGTGCTTTGTACCATATCTCCCCAATTTGACTCATCTATAATAAATCATTTAATTTTTGCCTTAAATCGATCTTATAATAATGAATCCCGATCGTGACCTGACTCTTTAAGAACAATCTATTTTGTCTTGAATTACATATTTCCATTTAAAACACTGATTTCGTCCATATTTCTGCATAATCTCTTTCTAGTATTAAGTTAATTTTAATAAATAAGTAATTTAAATCTAGGCAAGATCTTGCATAAAATAAACAAAACACCCAGTCTAAGGGTTAATAAATTGTTCATTTTTGTTTCCTTTCTCAGTTAATTAGCATTAATAAGTATTGTAAATATATTTCGTTTTGTCTTTCTGATTTTCTTCAAATTTGTTACTTTGAAATATCACACATTATACTAAATTTACTTACTGATTGTTCTCTAAACGTATCATGGTTCCACACATTCCTTTTATAGATTACTAGCATAATTTAAGTTCGTTCATTTTATTATTTTAATTACAAATTCAATTCATATTTATTCTTAATCCTGTAAATATTATTTTTCACCTATTTTCCGTTTTATTTAATAATTAAATTTCTTATATTTTTTTTCCTGTTAATTGTATTTATTTATTTATTTATCCCCATTCTACTTTATAATTAAATTCCTCCATGAGGTGGGGTGACTTACAGTTTAGTGCAAGTCACTCAGCGCAGAGATACCATTGCGCATTGGCTGTAGTGCACAAAGGTCGTGTTGAAGACCTGGCGGCAACATCTGTCTGTGTGTCTGTGTGAATGTGAGTGTCTGTGTGTGTGTCTGTGAACAAAATATCTCAAGAACGAAAAGAGCTATGAGGCTGAAATTTTATATTTAAGTTAGACACCCACCTAGGGGGTGAAAATAAGCTTTTTATCAAAATCGGTCAAAAAGTACTAGTACTTTACTGATGTAGTTTTTCACTTTGTTTTTACGATTTTCTCAAAATTTACTCTAACGATTTTGATTTAAAATAAAAATCAATTATTTTTTAGATTCTCTTTAAAATGAAATGTATATTCTCATTTTGCCATTGAAATCTTTTTTTTTTTCATTCACACTCACACTCACACACACATTCATACAGTCTTTTCGGCAACTTAGGCCATTTAAGACTTTGACACTAACCGTTAATAATGAGAATATATCTATTTTGGGTCCAGGCTTTTCTATTTAAGTCATCTGGTATCCAAATGGCTTAAATAAAATCACCTGGGGGTCCGAACCCGCGACGTTTAGTATAGGAGGTTAGCACGCTAACCTCTAGACCAAGCCCCGAGGGCCAATGAAATCTTCTGAAGATCATTTTACTCTTGTATTCGATAGAAAAGATAGGAGAAATGGTTGCCATGGTAAGAAAATACAAATATTTTCCCATACTTATACATTTCGAAGGCCCTCGGGGCTTGGTGTAGGAGTTAGCGTGCTAACATGCTCTACCAAAAGTCGCGGGTTCGGATCCTAGGCAGTCCGATGATTTTATTTAAGCCATTTGGATACCAAATCGCTTAAATAAGAATGCATGGACCCCTAATATGTATATTAATCTATAACGGATATCGTAAAAGTCTTATATGGCCTGAGTTGCCGAAAAGACAGTGTGAATGGGAAAAAAGTGTGAGTGTTTAAAAAAAAAATTTTGAAAATCGAATGTACCGTACTGTCGGAAACTAAATATATGTCGACATGAAATATCTGGTGTCGAGCATAGAACACTACTTTCGATTACCGAAGGTAAGAGAAAGTTGTGTGCTGTGCTGTGCGCCAGTCCGCAGGAGAGCCTGCTGCTAGGCAACCATCATTTGCCACCCAAACGAGATAATATTAGAAAAAGTAAAAATTGAAACGGAAAAAAAAGAAATATTTATTTCTGGTCCATGTACCGGTATAAGAATAACTAGTTAAGGCCGTAATAATCTTGTTAGTATGTCCAGGGTCCCTTTAACTTGAAGGATCACTCACTACTAGTGCGGGGATAGTAAATTAGAATACAAAAACACAATTGGCTCTCTGTATACAAGCGCCTAATCTTTGTTTATCTATGCTTTCGTATATCATAACAAAAAACGGAATCAAAATGCAGATTAAAAATATAAAAACGGAAATAAAAACAAATAAATTAAATTTATTACATGGACGTTTTATATTTTTATTTTTTTTTTTTTCGTTCATTTTAGTTTTAAATCTAATCTCTTTTTAATTGTTTCATATTTCCCTCCCCCCTCTCTCTCAATTTATATTCTAACATTGGCAAGAAATAAATGCATAAACTGGGGAAATAAAATTATTTATATTACAAAAATCTGGTGTGAAGGTCGCACAGCACACAACTTTCTCTTACCTTCGGTAAATGAAAGTTGTGTTCTGTGCTTGTCACACCAAATTTTTTTGTCGACATATATTTAGTTTCCGCCGATATATTAGAATTCAAGATGTAAAATTTATAAGTATGTGAAAATATTTATATTTTGATACCATGGCAATCATTTCTCCTATCTTTCCTATGGAGTACAAGAGTAAAGTGGTCTTCAGAAGATTTCAATCACAAAATGAGAATATACATTTTAAAGAGAATCTAAAAAAATAATTGATTTTTGAATTTTAAAAAAAATCGTTGGAGCGAATTTTGAGAAAATCGAAAAAAACTGAAAAATTACATCAGTAAAGTACTAGTACTCTTTGGTCGATTTTGTTCAAAAGCTTCGTGTTACGTCCCAAGGAGGTGCCTAACTTAAATATAAAATTTCAACCTCCTAGCTCTTGTCGTTCTTGAGTTATTTTGTTCACACACACACAGAGACAGACCATGTCGCGAAAACCACTTTTTCGGATTCAGGGGACCTCAAAACGTGTATATCCGTCAAAATCTTGACATCGAATTTTTGAGATGAATCCAATATATTATACATATATATAGAGGTAAGAGAAAGTAAAAAATTTCCACATCATATCGTAATACATAATTGTATAAACTGATCCAGTAGATAGAAAACTACGTCATTAGAATTAGATTCAAAATTCAATATTTTTGTAATTATGAATGAATATTCATTAATTTATTTATTCATACATACATATAAATAAATGTTAGTGCTACTAGAGTTCATTAGATGGAGCGATAAGAGGGGCAGGCAGAGGAGATAGAAACCCCCGATACGTTTTCGTATTTAACTGTCAGTTTTTATATCCCTGATTGGTATTCGATATTGGCTGGGCCTCTTGCAAATGTTTATCCAATTCCCCTTGTCTGTCAAATTGGCTACAACGTCAAGTGAAAAATTTTACTTTAAAATAAATAAATCTCAATGAGGCGTGTTAATTTGTCTCTGTGGAGTGAGCGAGGGCATCAGAATCAATTCAACTTGAAACAATAATAATATTAATAATAATACCGTAACTATGTAGCCTGCATATTAATATTATAGGCCCATGTAATTAGATTATATAGACACAAGACAAGGGCTGGGAAGGAAGGAAGGAAGGAAGGACGAAATTTGTATTCAAATCAGAAGGGACAAGTTATAAAGGTGGACAAGTTTGACATTGCATCTATCTATCCAGTAAACTGGAAAAAAATCTGGTGTGACTTACGCACTCTAGATTTTTATGAAACCACGATGCAAGTGAAACTTTTTTTTTTCGGACGTAGGCATTTAACTGAAAATTTTCAGAAAATTATTCAATTAAGGGTATTAAAATAGCGTTTTTAATCTTAATTTAATAATTGGAAAATGAGGATTGATAATAGGAAATCAATAGAGGCATGTTAAAAACTAAGAGCAATATTTATTTAGTAATTGAAGATTTGAATCATTTTAAATTATTTTAAAAATTATATTTTATCAATTTAAAAATTGAATAATTAAATCTCACAATTATTTTTTATAATTCGTCATATAGGCCTATATGAAATTTCAACTTTCCTATTTTGTCGTCACGGCCTTTGACGTCACGGCTTGTATGCTGATAGAAGGGCGAAAAAATTTGAGAGGATCAAATAAAAGGTTCACTTTAAAAATTTCGATGATCGTAGGCCCTGAGGAAGGGAATAATGCGTTCCCGAAATGTCGAAAAATTACTGCCTGCTTTAACTTGCCTGCTACTTTTTTTTTAAATATCTTGAAATTTTACCGCTTAGGTTTTAATATACTTCCGATAACTGAATACGACTCGGTTAATCACAGCAGATTTACGAATCGAAAATGCATGGGGGAGGAAATACCCTAAATAAATAAAATTTCAAGAAGGAGTCCTAACGAATACAGAAAAGGTGAGGGTACATACAGTATTTTTGAGAGATCACTTTAAAAGGAAACAAAAAAAAAAGGCGAAGTACCCCTAACTAGCCGAACTCGCGACTAATCACCGAATAGGCCTATCTAAAGACTAAGTATTCTCCTATTATTATTATTTTTTTGTGTTGTTGAGAAGCTTTTAAGAGAAAGAGATGAAGTATTTTAGTCTCTCTATGTGTTTGTGAGAGAGAAGAGGAGATTTATATGTTGGCAATGTTTTTGGGAGGAGAGAGGGGAGAGTGATATTGAAAAGAAAGAAAAAAAATATAGAAATTCTCTCAATCGTTCTTTTCTTTAGCGGAAGAATTTTATAAATCATCAAAAAAAAAAAAAAAAAAAAAAAGAGAGATATGAGAAGAAATCAATTATATTAATACGTATTTACAAATAGCTCAACTCTACGGTGTCCTGCACTTTTGGAATTAAATGTCCAATTCTTATAAAGTATTCCCCTACTTTTCTATACGTTAAATATAATTAAATTAAATAATTATATCTCGATACATTCAATGAAATAACGAGTTTGAGATCTTTAATGCTATTTTTTAAAGTGAAACTTTTATTTGATCCCCTCAAATTTTTTCGCTCTTCTATCAGCATGATCGCGTTACAGGCCGTGACGTCAAAAGCCGTGCTACAAGCCGTGACGACAAAAATAGGAAAGTTGAAATTTAATATATATGACGAATTATAAAAAATATTTGTGAGATTTAATTATTCAATTTTTAAATTGATAAAATATAATTTTTAAAATAATTTAAAATGATTCAAATCTTCAATTACTAAATAAATATTGTTCTCAGTTTTTAACATGCGTCTATTGATTTCCCATTTTCCAATTATTAAGTTAAGATTAAAAACGCGATTTTAATACCCTTAATTGAATAATTTTCTAAAAATTTTCAGTTAAACGCCTACGATTCTAAAAAAAAGTTTCACTTGCATCGTGCTTTCATAAAACCACACAATGATTTTTTTATTTTTTTTTTATTTTTTACGAATAACTTCTAAACTATTGAACGGATTGTGGTGAAATTTTCTTCAGGTCTAGAGGCTATCGTCCTAATTATCATGGCTGAGTTTCAAAAGATTTGGTTCATAGGAAACTGAGAAAACCGTTGTTCGCGATAATAATTTACCTCTCATTTTTACCGCTCCCTGCGATCCGATTCACTTCTAGTTTTAATATCTTCTTAGAACCACTTAAGACTACAAATTTGCCAAACCTCGTCCTAATCCGATGAATAGTTCCACAGATATAAGCAAAAAAACACATCACATAACCTATATACGTACATATGCACATTACATTTTTTTTTTTTTGTATTTCTCTACAAAAAGAATGATGTGATTAGAAATAGAAGTGTATTTCAAGACTCCCATATGGGGAAAAAAATATAGTACAGTATTTGAAAAGATACTTTAGGCATAGAAGCCCTCACAAAAAATATTTTCCGTTTAATTGCCCCTGGTGCAGAGGGCACAAGGGCGGCGCACCAAACCCAATTTCTGCGAACCTATTATCTTTAATCCCTTTAGGGATGCTGGTCTGATCGACCGAATCTCTCACCTTCCCCCCAACGATATAGCCAACAAAAAATGTGATTTTTTTTTTTTTTTTGTTAACTCTCTCCGATTTTGTAGGACATAAATAATCTACATCTAATACCTAATAGGGCCTAATTATTATTTGATTAACGATACATCAATAAAATTTAAATTTTAGATCGTAGGCTCCACTTGAAGCAGTGTATTAAAAATCATTATGTGGTTTATGAAAGCACGATGCAAGTGAAACTTTTTTTTCGGATCGTAGGCGTTTAACTGAAAATTTTCAGAAAATTATTCAATTAAGGGTATTAAAATCGGGCGTTTTTAATCTTAACTTAATAATTGGAAATCAATAGACTCATGTTAAAAACTGAGAACAATATTTATTTAGTATTTGAATCATTTCAAATTATTATTTTTTTTTTTTTAAACATTCACACTTTTTCTCATTCACACTCACACTCACACACACATTCACACTGTCTTTTCGGCAGCTCAGGCCATATAAGACATTTACGATAACCGTTATTTATGAATTTATATATATTAGGGTGCAGGCATTTTTATTTAAGCCATCTGGTATCCAATTTCAAATTATTTAAAAAATTATATTTTATCAATTTAAAAATTGAATAATTAAATCTCACAATTATTTTTTTATAATTCGACATATATATTAAATTTCAACTTTCCCCTTTTTGTCCTCACGGCTTGTGACGTCATGGCTTGTAGCGTCACGGCCCTTGACGTCACGGCTTGTAACGCAACATGCTGATAGAAGAGCGAAAAAATTGAGGGGATCAAATAAAAGTTTTACTTTAATAATACAATAGATTTATTTATAAAATAAAAATTGGATATACTCATGCCGTGTTGCAAGAATGAATTTAACGGTTCGTTAAACACTATTGATGCTTTAAAGAAATTTTGGATTGTAAGAACATATTTAAAAGTTATTGGTTCGAAAAAGCAGTATTAAAAAATAAAGGTTGAAATTCGGTTTTTTAAATATAAATGTTAATATGAGAGATACTGTATATACGGATAGATAATTGAAAATAAAAAAAAAAAAAAATATGTCCCCAACAAGCATCGAACTAGCGACTCACTTGTTTACTAGACTGTTGCGCTTACTCCCTCGGCTACCAGGCACTGTTTACATATAAACAAAATTATCCAAACTTATACAACTCGGTAATCTTCATTTTATAATTTAATATTATTTTTTAAGAATTATACGAAAAAAAAAGAACAGACTGTTTTGTTGTAATCGATTTCCATTAAAATTTTAAACAGACATGGTACAAACAAACAAGAAAAAAAAAATATGGCAGTTAGTTTTTTTCTTTATATATAAAAACAACAACAGATTTTTTTTTGTAACCATTTCCCTCCCTGTTATTCTCTCACATGAACGAGTCCAGAGAGAGAGAATCCATCACGAAATTAAAATGCTCATCATATGCTCAATTTTTATTTTTAATACATCAGTTAAAATAAAAAAAAATTTTTTTTTTTTTATTCTCATATTTTATGAAGAAAATATTTTAGTCTATGTATATTAGCGAATTATAATGATTAACTAGCCGCGCAACCAGGTTGCGGCGGAAACTCAGAAATTTTGGAAATTTCAACGAGAAGTTGATCAAACAAAGTGTGATGAAAATTTGTGAATTATATATATACAGTGAAACTTCTCTTATCCGGCCTTGTATTAACCGGCCTATCCCATTAGTAGGCTATTATAAATTACATATACGAGGGCAGGTCAATAAGTCCGTGACTTTTTGAATGAAACACAGGTTTTTGGATAAAAAATTATTTTATTTTTCAACGTAGTCTCCTTTGAGTTCTATACACTTTGTCCAATTTTTTTATCCCTTCCAAAAATTAAGATTTGTCGAAGACATTAAATTCATCGCTGGAGTCAAATCTCTTTCCGCTGAGGTTTGGAAACAAGAAACAAGAAATAGTCATTCGGGGCTAAATCCGGAGAATAGGGCGGATGAGGGAGCAATTCGTATCCCAATTCATGGATTTTTGCCACACGAAATTCACTTTTTTCCATTTTCTTCTCAAATCACGAGGTAGTCTGCTATTAATGGATGTCAAACAAAAACTAAAAGACCCAGCTGGTTCAAATTTCGAGCTGATAGTTGCCTGCTGACAGGAGCAATGTTGCCATTTCAGTTAAGAGGCGGGAAATTCAAAAAGTCACGGACTTATTGATCTGCCCTCCATACATTATTTATATTGTTACATATATTCAGGGGCGTAGCTACCGCCGTATCAGTCGTATCAAAGATACGGAGCCCTCCAGTTAGAGGGAACCCGAACCTCGTATAAGCAAAAATTTGTAAAATGTGATCCAAAATTTCAATCAAACTATAAAGCTGTAGGCTAAATTTCCCGGGAAAGAATATATCTTATTATACACCAGCTTTTTCCAAACTCTGGGGGGGGGGGGGGCGCATCCCTAGGGAGGCGCGAATATTAGCCACAGTGAGCAATTTTCTAAATGACTGCTAAAGCGTTCACAACGTTATCTTTGAAAAAATAATATTTTTTCTGCTTCTTTTTTTTAGCAATTAATACCTTGTAATGGTATATCGTTTTAATTACGATTTTTATTATTATTTAATATGTTCCATTAACAATTCATTGCCATTAGTGTAATTTTAATATATCGTTTGTCAGAGTCTAAGGTTCTTATTTGCTCTCTTTAAATACCTATATAATTAAATTATTATATTATTAATACAAAGAAATTGAATTTAAATTGAATTAATAATTTCATCCGATCCGATTAAATTTTATATTTATTATCAAATAATTTTCAATATTTTCACTGGAAATTTCCTCTTGAAATTATTTCGATTTCTGATTGGTCAAAAGGGTTGCCGATATACACACACAGAGACAGAGACACACAGAGAAGGAGAGAAGAAAGCAAGTCGATCAGACCAAGAGAGACCGGGAGAGACCGCGGATGACATCGCTCATGGCGGCTGTTTTTACATTAAAGTGCAGGCCGTACAGTCTCTCTTATCCAACATATCCAATTATTATTACGCCCAGTCTTTATTTATCAAGAAAATTCTCTCCTAATTATTAATTGAGTCCATGCGAAGAGAGAAGAAGTTTTATAATTTTTAACGCCATCATTTCCGGCCAACTGGCGACAACCATTTCTTAGCAACACTTTGCTTCTTCCGTTGCCGAAACTCTTCCTGATGAAGGCAGCCAAGGCGACCGAAATGTACTTGGGCAAGTCCGTCACCGAAACGCTATCCAAACTATCTCCATCAACGATAGCTTGGTCCTCGTGCTGCAACAGCCATCACGCATGCGCAGCTACAACACTCTCTTCAACAACCAGATAAGTCCTGATCAACGTTACTCATTCAACAAGAGCAAATTGTGTGTGTGTCACTTGATTTCCATTTAACCCATATCAAGCCACTGGTGCGTTTTCGAACCAGTACCTAAAAAAAAATTTTTTCTCAGTAAGTATCTAAATGTTTTCGTTAATTATTTTTTTATAGATTCTTTATGATATATTCTTGCCTACTATCGCGAGAAAATGATTAATTTTACAGTCTTTACATATTAAATAATTATTTAAATTCGAAGAGTCAAAAAACACCAAACTTCAAAATTAAATATTTTGTATTAAAAATTTTTTTTCTTTTTTATTCTTCATAAATTAGATTACTAATAAGATTACTTTACTTAGCTAAACGATACATAATTTTTTTTTTCATTACTATAGACGATATTCAATGATAAATTAGAGTGGTGCGTTTTCGCACCAGTGGTAAGAACCCTCAACTTTTTTCCATATATTATCTGAATATTTTTTTCTTTCTTTTTAAAATTTTTTTATTTTAAGGGCATTTTTGGCATATTTAGGCTATTTAGAACCCGTCCCTATTTATTCCAATTGATTGGCAAATCGAAATAAATTTTTGTTACATGCATCATCCCGTCCCCTTGATCCCTACTGCCTATGGTTATTGTTTATATATGGGTTATTACATTAGTCCGATTGAATGACAATACTGTTGTAACTGTATGTAGTAATGGCTACAATAATGAGCCCCTAAATACTGTAAAGAGATATTATATGTTGGGACATCGAAATCAGAAGGAAATATATCTCAACCTAATGTTATTTCAAAATATAATTTAGGAATGGAAAGGGTGGATTTACATGATAATGGGGTTGAGAATTACCGATGAAGGATATTCATTGGCGTAACTAGGGTGGTACCCTCCCGGGGGGGGGGGGCAGAAAGCTCCCCGACCCAACAGAAATTGAGTCAATATGGGGCCTTCCGGGTCCCCCAGAGGATGGCTGATCCCGTGCCCCCCCCCCCCAGCGAGGATGGCTGGTCCCATCGCCCCCCAGCCAAATTTGCTAGTTACGCCCATGGGGATATTAGGTAGAAAATAGTGGTGGCATTTATTTTTAAATACCTTAGATAGCACCATGGTAAAATGTTGGAAGCTATATAAAGTGCATTCCATCAACCTAGTACAAGTTCAATTGATTTGAAAATGAACTTTGGGTTATTGCAAACGAGCAGAAAGCCCGAAAGAGATGTAAAGTGTGTTATAAACACACTGTATATGAATATACAAAATGCAAAGTACCGATTTATATAAATTGTTTCGGCAAATTTCATAAAAAATAAAAAAAGTAAAAAAAAATTATATCCCATATTATGCCAATGGTGCGTTTTCGCACCAGTGAAAAAAAATTGAATAAAACATATATATTGTTGAAAAATTTTTATCAAAGGTTATGTAAAAATCTAATAAGAACCTATGTAAATATATTATGTGAAAAAATAATAAAAAAATTTAAAAATAAAAAAAAAGGAAAAATTTTTTTCTAATGGATCAAGCCATTGGTGCGTTTTCGAACCACCTATTTCCTCAATATTTACTGATCAAATAATTTTTTTTTTATTTTTCCCTAATTAAATAGGTAATAATAAACACAATTATGAAAAAAAATTTGTAGTTTTTGAAAATTTTTGTGTTGGCTTGATATGGGTTAATTAACTTTCAATATAAATTCTTATTAAATCTAATTCATTGATGTTGAAAAGATCAAATCTCTTCTTTAAAATTTTAATAATAAAAATATTGTTTTAATCTTGAGCAAATATGAACCTTGGAGCCTGAGCCAGTCGACAGATTACTCAATACCCTTTTTTATTGTTACCCCCAAAGTCATTGTTGCGAAGCCAATGACCAATCAACAATCAAATTTTATATTAAATTTTCCAATAAATCAATCATTCACCCAAATAAATTTTTCTTTTTATTTTTACCTTATCAGCAATTAATTTTTAAGAATAATAATTTTTTTAAAATGTTTATTTTAACCCCCATAAGGGTGAAATAACATAATAACCTAAAAGAAAAGAAGTGAATTAATTTTTACTTTCTCTTACCTCTATATATGTTTATATATATAGAGAGAGAAAGTATTGGATTCATGTCAAAAATTCGATGTCGAGATTTTGATGGATATACACGTTTTGAGGGCCCCTGAGTCCAAATCCTGTCTGTCTGTCTGTGAACAAAATATCTCAAGAATGAAAAGAGCTATGAGGTTGAAATTTTATATTTAACTTAGACACCCTCCTGGGACGTGTCACGAAGCTTTTGAAAAAAATCGGCCAAAGAGTACTAATACTTTACTGAAGTAGATTTTCAGTTTTTTTTTTCCTCATAATTCTCTCCAACGATTTTGATTAAAATTCAAAAATCAATTATTTTTTAGATGCTCTTGTGTGTATATTCTCATTTTGCCATTGAAATCTTCTGAAACAGACAGTCTTTTCGGCAACTTAGACCATAAAAGACAAATGATAATCGTTATTAAGAGAATATATATATTGGAGGCCCAGGCATTCTTATTTAAGCCATTTGGTATCTAAATGGCTTAAATAAAATCATTTTACTCTTGTACTTCATAAGAAAGATAGGATAAATAGTTGCCATGGTAACAAAATATAAATATTTTTCTGTTTATAAATTTTACATCTTTGAATTCAAATGTACAGTACGGTCGGAAATTAAATAGCCCTATATACCTCCTATACTAAACGTCGCGGGTTCGGACCCAGGCAGTCCGATGATTTTATTTAAGCCAT
The DNA here is from genome assembly GCA_023213315.1 of Euborellia annulipes. Classification (NCBI taxonomy): domain Eukaryota; kingdom Metazoa; phylum Arthropoda; class Insecta; order Dermaptera; family Anisolabididae; genus Euborellia; species Euborellia annulipes. The sequence continues at coordinate 10,282 of JAKCPI010014402.1, read as the reverse complement.
TTGGATACCAGATAGCTTAAATAGAAATGCCTGGACCCCCAATAGATATACTCAATACAACAGTTATCGTCTAAAGTCTCAAATGGCCTAAGTTGCCGAAAAGACTGAGTGAATGTGTGTGTGAGTGTGAGTAAAAAAAAAAAAAAAAATAGCCCTATATCTCGACACAAAAAAATCTCGTGTGACAAGCACAGAAAACAACTTTCGATTACCGAGGTAAGTTAAGTGCTGTGCAACCAGTCACACCAGATTTTATAAATTATCATATTATTGTTTTTTGAGGACTCTCGCTGCCCCTCACTTAATAGCTGCCGAGGTGTTTATTCAGCTCTTGTCACTTGAAGGCCCTTAATGCATTCGGTCGCCACCAGAGGGGTTTTACTGTATATAGAATTCTTTTGCAAAGATAATACTTAAATTCCACTCAATTAGAACAAAATTTCATCAACAATTTGTTTGAGTCTATTAAAAAAGAAAAAAAAAAAAAAAAAAACTTTCTGACTTTTTTTTTTTCTTGAGGATTAGAAAAGATAGAGAGAGTTTTGAGGTTTTTCTCAATTTTGTTTTTTTTCTTATTACTTGAAACAACTTTAGTTAGCAATCTGAGTCTCTCGCACTTTCCACTGTGAGTTGAAGAAAAAAAAAAAAAAACTTCTATTAGTCTATATATGCGTGTGTGTTGTGTGTGTGTGTAACTTAGGAGAGTTTAAACAAGCATGACGCAAGCAGGCAAAGTGGCGTAAAAAAATAAAAAGTGTCTATTGGCAACAACACTAAATGTTTATTAAACACGCCAGTACACCTCAATTGGATGAATATTTTTGAAATGGAATAAAATTATAAAAAAAAAATCTGGTGTGAATGGCGCACTGCACACAACTTTCTCTTATCTTCGGTATCGAAAGTTGTGTACTGTGCTTGTCACACCAGATTTTTCGTGTCGACATGTATTTAGTTTCCACTGAAATATTAGAATTCAAGATGTAAAATTTATAAGTATGGGAAAGTATTTATATTTTGTTACCAAGGCAACCATTTCTCCTATCTTTCCTATGGAGTACAAGAGTAAAGTGGTCTTCAGAAGATTTCAATTACAAAATAAGAATTTACATTTTAAAGAGCATCTAAAAAATAATTGATTTTTGAATATAAAAAAAATCGTTGGTGCGAATTTGAGAAAATAAAAAAAAAGTGAAAAAGTACATCAGTAAAGTACTAGTATTCTTTGGCCGATTTTGATTAAAAGCTTATTTTCACGCTCTAGGAGGGTACAAATCTTAAATATAAAATTTGTTGGTTGAATGACTGTAGGTATTCAATTTTTAAGAGAGACCAGGGAGCTGTCCTGGTGAATAGCAGCCAGGGTAAATAAAAAACTTTATTCTTTGTTGCCGACGTTTCGGGCGCTAGTCGCACCCATCCTCAGGGCAAGCAAATTGTCAACATTTTGCTGTTTAAATGCGGTGTAAGGCACAACGTCTTGTGAATTTTTTGTAAAAAAACATTTTAAGTATTGTACATACCTTCGATGCAAAGACATAATAAATACATGTATCTACATGAGATTAATTTCCGGTACCGCACAACTGGTACTATATTTTGACAATTTGCTTGCCCTGAGGATGGGTGCAACTAGCGCCCGAAACGTCGGCAACAAAGAATAAAGTTTTTTACTTAAATATAAAGTTTCAACCTCCTAGCTCAATTCCTTCATGCTTAAAATTGAAAACCCACCCAAACACCCACAGACAGACAGACCATGTCGCGAAAACCACTTTTTTGGACTCAGGGGACCTCAAAACGTGTATATCCATCAAAATCTCGACATCGAATTTTTTACATGAATCCAATACTTTCTCTCTCTATATATTAACATATATAGAGGTAAGAGAAAGTAAAAATAATATGAATTTTGTCCATTGAACCAATTCCTTTACAATAGGTCGTAGTAAGACACCTAGCAAATGCTCAGGCCCACATCCAGGACTATTCAGACGTTAAAATTTAAAATAAACCAATAGTGTTAAAAAGTAATGTAAAAACAATCAAGCGTTTTTTTTTTTTTTTTTTTTTTTAACATTCACACTTTTTTTCTCATTCACACTCACATTCACACACACATTCATACAGTCTTTTCGGCAACTTAGGCCATTTAAGACTTTGACGATAACCGTTGTAATATATATTATCTATTGTGGGGTCAGGCATTTCTATTTAAGCCATCTGGTATCCAAATGGCTTAAATAAAATCATCGGACTGCCTGGGTCCGAACCCGCGACGTTTGGTATAGGAGGTAGGCGCGCTACTTACTACGCCAAACCCGGGGGCAACAATCAGCGTTAAAAAAATGCTATTCTCTAAACAAACAGCGACGTTAACATGTTGCTTTTATTTCAAAGCTATCAAAATCTTAACGTTACTTTTTAGGTTAAGGACGCCATGTTTATTTTAAACACGACGCTAAAATATTAAATGCACCCCCTAGACATGACATTAATTTTTAACACTATTTATTAAATGTTAATGCTTTGATTAAATGAAGATTCTGGGACGGAGGTTTCTTCAAATTTAAAACTTGAACAGAGCCGCAGTGACACCGTCTCTACTGTTTTCCGGTAGGTTTTTTATTGAAATAAATTTTAAAATTTTTTCCAATTTTTTATTAATAGTGGAGGCTGACTGGTTTGTAAACATCAGTTTCGATTTTCTATCATCGTCAGAGCCTATAATAAATTTTTTTTATACATTAATAATACTATTAATAAAAAATTGGAAAAAATTTTAAAATTTATTTCAATATTAACCTACCGACAAACAGTAGAGACGGTGCCACTGCGGCTCTGTTCAAGTTTTAAAGTTAATGCTTTGGCTTTAAATCTTTGTTTACAGAATAGCTATTTGAGGCAAGGAAGTGATTTTGAATAGCATTGTTTTTAACGCTGATTGTTTTTACATTACTTTTAACACCTACTTGTTTATTTTAAATTTTAGCATCTCTTTTTAGAGAATAGACCTGATCTTGTGGGTATGTGGATGTCGACCACGAGCTGGGACTGGCAGACCGTTTGTTCCTTCCTTCTATATTTTCTACAGGCGTCAGACCGTGCGACGGACCGGTCGCAAAAAAAAAAAAAACATTCCGCCGACCCCGCACTGCGGGAATAAGGCCAGAAAAGAAGAAGAAGACACGAAGCAATATTAAGATAATCCTCACACATTTGTAGAGTATACGAGGAAGTCACTCTGAATTATTTTCTTTATAGTAGATTTAGAAGAATTGTGTGCGTAATTAAAAAAAAAAAAAAGTGTCTTTTAGCCAATAAACTTGGATCTGTCTTTCATTCAATTTTCATTAAAAGCGTAATTGTTGAAAAAGCAGGTTAAGGGCTTTTTTCATATCAAAGAAAATTAACATTTCCTCTTTTATGACGTCACTTCACATTATTCTCTTTTTATTTTCTTTCATAAGACAGAGGGGAAAAAAAAAAAATAATACCTACAAATCGACAATTGCTTTGTTTTTAATTTTCTGACAAACTCCAGGGATGGAGCAAGAGAGACAGAAACATTTTGGCGGGTGCACTCGGTAAATTGATTAAAATCTGTATCAACTTTTGGAATAAATTCATCAACTAGAAGTGATATTATGATAAATTACATAATTTTAAAACTGTCAAAAAATTTAACGATGACAGCACATCACACAACTTTCGGGTTAGGCTAAGAAAAGAGAAAATTTAGGTGGCAGGTCAATATACAATAATAAGTATGTCTACTCAATATATACGTGGTATAGAACTTAGTATCAAAGTGAGTAATAATCAGGCGGGACAAATCCGAGTGAACAAATTTGCAGAATATTCTAAAAAATAATTGTGGTATTTAATTAATTTTTTTTTTTAAGTGGAACTTTTATTTGATGACCTCAAATTTTTTCGTTTCTCTATCATCATGTCGCGTTACAAGCCGTGACGTCAAAGGCTGGGACGCTACAACCCATGACGTCACAAGCCGTGAAGACAAAAATAAGAAAGTTGAAATTTAATATATATGACGAATTATAAACAAATAATTGTGAGATTTAATTATTCAATTTTTAAATTGATAAAATATAATTTTTAAAATAATTTAAAATGATTCAAATATTCAATTGCTAAATAAAGATTGTTCTCAGTTTTTAACATGCGTCTATTGATTTCCCATTTTCCAATTATTAAGTTAAGATTAAAAACGCGATTTTAATACCCTTAATTGAATAATTTTCTGAAAGTTTTCAGTTAAACGCCTACGATCCGAAAAAAGTTTCACTTGCATCGTGATTTCATAAAACCACACTATGATTTTTTTTTTATTAACATTTTTTTTTTTTTTGGGTCATTATAACCTTAAGAATATATATACAACAATTGGGGGAGGGGGATATACGATCCTTATACTTTCCCCTTCGCTTTGAATACGGGTAATAATAAAAATGTGGGAAACTAAAAAAAATTAGGTGAATATGTTATATCAAATTATAAATTTATTTATTTGTTCTGATGACATTAGAAGAAGAACGAAATCTTTTGTTTTGTTTTTTTTGTTCTCTCTTTTTCTTTCTTTGGCCTGAATTGCAAAGTAATAAATAATTGAGTGAACCCTCCTCTCTCTCTCTCTCTCTCTCTATTAGATTATAATCCATTTGGGGTAAAACAACCAAATGGCAATGGCATGTCAAAATTCGGGAATAAATAAATTCTAAAATGGGATAAATGACAAATGGAATGAAACAGCAGATGGACAGAATACTAGAAAATAGTCATGGAATATATAAATAAATAAAAAAAAAAAAAATGGATAAAAGGAAATTTGATGAGGAAATATTTGTTTGCTCTATCTTTGAAAAAGGGGTATCTTAAAGCGGAATAGAATTTGGAAATCCCGAATTAATCAAAATCAGTCTTTTTATCTCGCTCTTTTTTAAAGTGAAACTTTTATTTGATCCTCTCAAATTTTTTCGCTCTTCTATCAGTATGTTGCGTTACAAGCCATGACGTCACAAGCCGTGACGACACAAATAGGAAAGTTGAAATTTAATATATATGACGAATTATAAAAAAACAATTGTGAGATTTAATTATTCAATTTTTAAATTGATAAAATATAATTTTTAAAATAATTTAAAATGATTCAAATCTTCAATTACTAAATAAATATTGTTCTCAGTTTTTAACATGCGTCGATTGATTTCCAATTTTCCAATTATTAAGTTAAGATTTTTTTTTTTTTCTTTAAAACATTCACACTTTTTTTCTCATTCACACTCACACTCACACACACATTCACCCAGTATTTTCGGCAGCTCAGGCCATATAAGACATTTACGATAACCGTTATTTATGAATTTATATATATTAGGGTCCAGGCATTTTTATTTAAGCCATCTGGTATCCAGATGGCTTAAATAAAATCATCGAACTGCCTGGGGTCCGAACCCGCGACGTTTGGTATATGAGGTTAGCACGCTAACCTCTACACCACGCCCCGTGGGCAAGATTAAAAACGCGATTTTAATACCCTTAATTGAATAATTTTCTGAAATTTTTCAGTTAAACGCCTACGATCCGAAAAAAAAAGTTTCACTTGCATCGTGGTTTCATAAAACCACACAATGATTTTATTTTTTTTAAATAGAATTAAACTCAAATCAGAATATTAAATAAAACAATATTAATAAGCAATCAATATTAAAGTATTATTATATAAATCTCTTTTTTTTTGTGTATGAATTATAAAACATTCAATTTATATAATAACAAAATCATTTATTTAGAATTTGCTTAATAGCTATTTGATTGGTCTGCTCAAATAAAAAAAATATCCATATTATTCTTAAATTTTACATCAATGCAATACTTTCTCTATATATTAACATACATATATAGATAGGTAAGAGAAAGTAAAAAAGATCGGCTTGAGTCGGGAATAAATAAAAAATGATATATTTCAAATCTGGTTTGACTGGACGCCCAGCACACAACTTTCTCTTACCTTCGGTAATGGAAAGTTGTGTTCAGTGCTTGTCACACCAGATTTTTTTGTGTCGACATATATTTAATTTCTAACGGTATAATCGGAGAGCTGACGACAAAAATGGGCAAGAGTCTTCTGAAGGTTGAATTTTAGTGATGAAAAGATACTCTAGAGTCAGCACTTGCAGTAAGCCGATAAAGTTGCGGGAAGATGGTTTTTCGCAAATAAGTCGAAAACTATGCAATTTTCCTCAAAAATTCATCTATACAAAAATAATCGAAATTAAATTACAAACAAAAATGGTCTAGAACATAATCACGCTAAAGTGAACGGTTCGGGAGATATAGAGGTGTAAAATTTGTAATTCTAACAATGGTTGTCATGGTAACAAGATATAAATATTTCTCTATATCAGTGTCTCCTTTCATATAAATTATAAATTTTACCCCTCTATATCTCTCGAACCGTTTACTTTAGCGTGATTATGTACTAGACCATTTTTGTTTGTAATTTAATTTCAATTATTTTTGTATAGATGAATTTTTGCGGAAAAACGCATAGTTTTCGAGATATTTGCGAAAAACCTTCTTCCCGCAACTTTATCGGCTTATTCCCTCTGGAGGTCTCAAAAAGGGTATTTTCATCAAATTTTTGACATGAATACAATTCAACCGTCAAGAATACAATAGACCTATTTTGTTTCTACATATATATTACATATAAGGGTAAGAGAAAGAGGCGATAAGTTAATACTTTCTCCTGATATTCCATTTAATAGCGAGAAGTTAGTAGTGGTAGATAAAGATTGAAATTGAAAAAAAAACTCAACGGAAATAATTATTATAAAAGAGGGAGAGAGAGAGAGATGTTATTTATTTATCTGCCGTTGTATCTCGTTGAGCTGAGCTTCTTAATGTCTCGAGAAATTACCGAGAGAGTCATAACATTTTATCGACAAATAAATCATCTTTTTTTTTTGTTGATTTGTTCATTCATTCAAAGAACGAATGAGAGAGAGAGAGAGAGAGCGTACAAACATCGCGCTATTTAATGATGAATATTTTATTCATGCAATTATTTTTCATAAACTTTAGATTAAAAAATTTTTTTTTTTTTTTTTTTAATTTAAGTTTTGGTAACTTGTAGTCAAAGATATTTAATTTTTCTCATGGAACGTTTTGCTTTACTTGAAGAAGATTGATTGATGCGTCACAAAATAAAATCTCAACCCTTGAGGTAATTTTACTTTCTCTTACCTATATATGTGTATATACATAGGCCCTATATATAAAGACAGAAAGTATTGGATTAATTAATTAAAAAAAAACGTCCCGATAAGTTGATTTTTGACAGTTTTACGGTTATTTAAAAAAAAAAAGTCGATGTTTTTTGAAAATGCTATAACTTTTTTTTGGCTGGGTCGAAAAATTCTCAGACACGTTTTCAATAGGGTATAAAAAGATGACAAAGTTTCAAAAAATGGTCGAGTTGACGTGAAATGCCCCATATGTCCAGGCATTCTTATTTAAGCCATTGGTATCCAAATGACTTAAATAAAAACATCGGACTGCCTGGGATCCGAACCCCGATCCTTGGTACACAAGACGCACTACCAACTACACCAAGCCCGAGGGCAGAATGAAAATTAAACGGACGAACGGTGACAGAGAGCAAGCTTTATGATTAGCACTTTGCTCCTTCTTCCCTTTAAATTCTCTACTTTCAAACAAAATTTAAACACCAGATGTGATTGATTGAGTGAAACGCAAATACCTTCTCTTTAAATTGACTTTACTTTTTTTTTTTTCTTCCTCCGGATGCGTAACTGCAACTAAATCCTCGGGAGCTGATTGAATTGAAATGGTTAGCGACTTGGTTTTAGTTAATGTTATGGAGTGTCTTTGTGTGTATTTTGAGTGTCTGAGTCAATCATTCAAGCTTTACGCTGAAGAGAGAGAGAGAGAGATGGATCGGATGGACTTATTTGCTTTCAACTCCGATAGAAAACTTGAATGGACCAAGAAGAAAAGAGGGAAAAGAAATCTGAAACCAATGCAATGGATACTCGATAGATGAAATTTATTAGAGAGTAAGCCTTCGTATATTGATTGACGAAAAAACTTTATTCACTAAAAACGTCTCGTTAAATGATTGGCCTGGATACAGTCAGCGCCGCAAGCCCCTGATATGCTCGAGATTGGAGCTAAAAATATTTTTAAAATAAATTAATTCAACTGAATTGGATAAGCTACTTTTAGGGGGGTTCAGGAGCTACGTCTAAACGTACTTTAAAAAATCTGGTGTGACTGTCGCACAGCACACAACTTTCTCTTACCTTCGGTAATCAAAAGTTGTGTACTGTGCTGGTCACACCAGATTTTTTGTGTCGAAATGTATTTAGTTTCCGCCAATATATTAGAATTTAAGATGTCAAATTTATAAACATGGGAAAATATTTATATTTTGTTACTATGGCAACCATTTCTCCTATCTTTTCTATGAAGTATAAGAGTAAAGTGTGCTTCAAACAATTTTGAGAGCAAAACGAGAATATACATTTGAAAGAGCATCTAAAAAATAATTGATTTTTGAATTTTAATCAAAATCGTTAGAGCGAATTTTGAGAAAATCGTAAAAAACTGAAAAAGTACATCAGTAAAGTACTAGTACTCTTTGGCCGATTTTGATTAAAAGCTTATTTTGTCGGTCCCGGGGGTGTTTAACTTATATATAAAATTTCAACCTCGTAGCTCAATTCCTTCATGCTTAAAATTGAACACACAAACACAATTCAATTCAATTTATTGTCTGAATTCCAGATACATTATTTATTTACAATTTTTACTTTCTCTTACCTATGTATATATGTAATATATATATAGAGAGAAAGTATTGGATTCATGTCAAAAATTCGATGTCGAGATTTTGATGGATCTTCACGTTTTGAGGTCCCCTGAATCCAAAAAAGTGGTTTTCGCGACATGGTCTGTCTGTGGGTGGGTGGGTGGGTGGGTGGGTGTGTGTGTGTGTGTGTGTGTGTGTGTGTCTGTGTTCACTTTTAAGCATGAAGGAATTGAGCTATGAGGCTGAAATTTTATATATAAGTTAAACATCCCCGGGACCGGAAAAATAAGCTTTTAATCAAAATCGGCCAAAGAGTACTAGTACTTTACTGATGTACTTTTTCAGTTTTTTTCGATTTTCTCAAAATTCGCTCTAACGATTTTGATTAAAATTCAAAAATCAATTATTTTTTAGATGCTCTTTCAACTGTATATTCTCGTTTTGCCCTCAAAATTGTTTGAAGCACACTTTACTCTTGTGCTTCATAGGAAAGATAGGAGAAATGGTTGCCATGGTAACAAAATATAAATATTTTCCCATACTTATAAATTTTACACCTGAATTCAACTGTTCCGTACTGTCGGGAACTAAATATATGTCGACACAAAAAATCTGGTGTGACAAGCACAGTACACAACTTTCGATTACCGAAGGTAAGAGAAAGTTGTGTGCCGTGCGCCAGTCACACCAGATTTTTATTTAATAAAACAAATTATCTTTGCGAAACTTTCCATTTATCTGCAAAGACACACACACACACACACAGACAGACAGACCATGTCGCGAAAACCACTTTTTTGGATTCAGGGGACCTCAAAACGTGAAGATCCATCAAAACCTCGACATCGAATTTTTGACATGAATCCAATACTTTCTCTCTATATATATATTACATATATACATAGGTAAGAGAAAGTAAAAAGTGTCATTCAACCCAAAATTTTTTTTCCGAAAATGTCAAAAAAAAAACGTTCAAGACGAATCTGTAAAATTTTGTCATATTTATTTCTGAAAAGTACATTAAAGAGAAAAATTAAAAAGAAAAAAAAAAAAAGTCCAGGCCTGGAGACAAACGTCATAATTATCACTTTCAAAAGGAAATGCAGAGAAAATCTTGGTGGTTGGCGTTTGCCAGAACCTTGGCTTTGAAAGCTTAGTCAAGTTCAAAAAAATAATGTATTAGCTTAGATTCCCTCTCTCTTTATTTGAAACTTTTTTTCCTAAACTATGTTGAGATAAAAAATATTGACACAAGTAATAGCGAGGGGGAAATTAAAAAAAAAAAAAGAAAGACTTCCAACCTAATTTATATTCAGATCAGATGTATAGGAAAGTTTTAACTTTTTTTTTTTTTAATTTAATTAACTTAAAGCCCTCGCCATGTTTTATGGGATTTTCAAATGCCAATCTCTGTGATTATATATA
>JAKCPI010014401.1:0-15690 GCA_023213315.1 Euborellia annulipes | reverse complement strand
TTTATTTAGAGAGTTACGATTGACTGAACCTTAGACATGAAGATGGTCGCATAGTCGACCGAAACGTCGCTGTGGGTTTGATACCAATAAAGAAATAATAATAGGCCTAATAGCTGCTTGGCTTTTTTATTCATCCTTCTATATAATTGTTATCATTAATAAAAGAATTTGATTTTTGGTTTAACTGTGGTTTATTTGTAAGAATTACAACGTTTCGGCCACTTATTTATGAGATTTTTGTTTATAACTAAAGAGATTATACATCTAAAAACATTTTTTTGTCTTTTTACACTCAAATACATGGGGTGATGTTTTGACCTATTCTTAAATCATCATTTCCCACCGTCCTGGTGAGTTTTCCATTAAGTATTGAGAGTTTTGTTTTGGAATTATTTGGTTAAGCACTCATTCTGTTTTTATAGCCTTCTTCAGGTATTGGTTCGGATACAGTCAAAAGGCATCTACATTATTGTCGCAAGACATGGGCGTAACTAGGGGGGTCTGACCCCCTGGACGATAGCTGGTCCCATGGCCCCCCCCCAGCCAAATTCTCTAGTTACGCCCATGTCTCTAGAACAGTGTTTCCCAACCTTTTGAAGTCCACGGCACCCCCAAAGGTGGGTTGGGAATAACATTACACACTAGGGGCACCCTTCCTTTTTTTTCCCCAATACGAAATTTTCGCTTCCATCAGGAAAATTTTTTTCCCCTCCACGAAATTTTTTTCCCCCCCTCTTGAGATTAAATCATTTTACTTTATTTTTAGAAAGACGAAATTTTCGCCGCCTTCCGCGGAAAAATTTTTTTCTCCTACGCGAGATTATTCTCACTTTTTTTTCCCCTTGGGTGGAAATCATTTTACCTTTTTTATAGGGAAACGAAATTTTTGCTGTCTATACAAAAATTTTTTTTTTTTGCCTTGGAAATCGTTTTGCTTTTTTTTTTGTAAAGTTTTTCCGTCATGCGAGAAATCTTTGAAAATTTTTGAAATTTTCTTAAAATCATTTCACCTTTTTAATTGGAAAATTTTATTTTTTCAGCCTGTTTTTTTTTTTTTTTTTTTTTTTTTTTTTTTTTGCCCTAAATATCTCGCGGCACCCTTGGGTGCCGGGGCACACCGGTTGGGAACCACTGCTCTAGATGTAAGGCGATCTTGTGATTATGTGTACATACCTGAAGAAGGCCAAGAATGAGCAACAGAAACGTTGTATATTACATAAATAAACTACACATTTTAGTCTTTTTTATTTAAAAAGTTTTGTAATCGATTTTCTTAATCAATTATGTTTTAGATGCACTTTGAAATCGATTTTTCATCCTTTTTCCATATTAGCCTTTGCAGTAGAACTTTAATAGAAAAGATAGGAGAATGGAGGCGGGTCATGCGGATAGTCAATGGCCACAGTGGTCGAAAAAGACTTTAGATTTTATAATAATAAAAAAAAAGCAAAGCAAGCTGAGCATTTTTTTTTTTTTTTTTTTTTTTTTTCAAAAACGTAATAATAATTTAGAGGATTTAATAAGGTTTATTTCCTTAGCATAAATAAAATAAATTCAAATAGCTTTTCTCATTAAATAAAATGGCTGGCGTTCCTCCTATTTGTAATGCCAATTTATTTTTATTTTACAATCTCTAAAAAAAAAAAAAAAAAAAAATGTGAGCGTAAAATATTCAAGATATAAAACTATAAGGGATTTTTATTTGAATTTAAAATTTTACTAAAACAAGTCTATCCGTATTCATGATCGGTAAAAAAAAAAAAAGGGAAAAAAAAAAAAACAAAGAAAAGCTACAAAAAGAAAAGAGAAAATAAAAAGGACACGAGGTTGGTTATCTTATATGAAAAAAAAAAAAAAAATTTAATTATTCAATAACTTCAAATAGACTAGCCGAACGGACATTTTCTTTTAAAAATTTCAAATGGAGTTTGTTTGACCTTTATTTATTTTTTTTTTTGTTTTACAAAAAACGTGGAATATTTTATCTATTAAATTGAAAAAAAAAATAATATTTAAATCAAATACAAAAAATCTGGTGTGACTGGTCGCACAGCACTCAACTTTCTCTTACCTTCGGTAATCGAAAGTTGTGTTCTGTACTTGTCACACTAGATTTTTTATGTCGACATAAAATTTAGTTTCCGCCGATATATTAGAATTCAAGATATAAATATTAACTAGGTAGAGCCTTGTTTGAAAAGGATGGAATTTTGCAAACAATGCTCAAATAGAATGTTCATTAGCCAGTCAATATATTGTTTAAGAAAGCAAATGGCCTTCGGGCTTGGCGTAGTTGGTAGCGCGCCTGCCTTGTATACCAAGGGTCGAGGGTTCGGATCTCAGGAAGACCGATGATTTTATTTAAGCCATTTGGATACCAAATGGGACCCCCAATAGATATATTTACAAATAACGAGTATCGTTAAAAGTCTTAAATGGCCTAAGTTGCCGAAAAGACTGTGTGAATGTGAGAGTGAATGAGAAAAAAGTGTGTTTTTTTTTTTTAATTTAAAATAAAATAAAAAAAAGATAGCAAGTTTGCTATCTTACAAGATATAAATTTTTTTTTTTTTAACACACTTTTTTCTCATTCACACTCACACTCGCACACACATACTAACACAACCTTTTCGGCAACCCAGGCCATATAAGACATATATCCGTTATTAATTAATATACATATTGGGGGTCCAGGCATTCTTATTTAAGTCATTAGGTATCCAAATGGTTTAAATAAAATCATCGGACTGCCTGGGGTCCGAACCCGCGACCTTTGGTATACGTGGTTAGCACGCTACACCAAGCCCCGAGGGCAATATAAAATTTCTAAACATGGGAAAATATTTATATTTTGTTACCATGGCAACTATTTCTCCTATCTTTCCTATGAAGTATAAGAGTAAAGGCAAAATGAGAATATACATTTTAAAGAGCATCTTAAAAATAATTGTTTTATGAATTTTAATCAAAATCGATAGAGCGAATTTTGAGAAAATCGAAAAAAAAAAAACTGAAAAAGTACATCAGTAAAGTACTAGTACTTTTTGGCCGATTTTGTTATGTCCCAGGGACCTAACGTAAATAGAAAATTTCAATCCCCTCGCTTTTTTCGTTAGATTTGTGAGATATTTTCTTCACACACAGAGATAAACCCATAGATAAATATAATCTAGAAGAAATAAATAAAAAGATAAGAGGGTGAAGAAAAAAAAAGTTAATTTTCCTTTAGATAGAAGAAGAATACAACAGAAACAAACCGTAATCATCAACATTGTAGTTAACAAAAGAGAAATTGAATGGAGAAAACGAAGAAGTAGGAGAGTAATTAAAACGAACTCATTTTTCTTACTAATAATAAGAGGAAAGAATAAATAAGAGGAAGAGGGGTGAGGTGAGATAATTCAATTGCTGGCACGCAGGTTGCATACAAGTGAGGCGGTCACGTGCCCCCTTTTGGGTTGCTCACACGCCGAGGGGGACGGATGGCTTTTATTCAATTAAACACCCACCAATATGCAATTCAATTAAGTTACAATTCATATTAGTGTAACATTTTATAACACTCAAAGGGGAATTTATTATTGAGTTATTTCAGCTTTTGCTTGGGAGGCCTTCTATGTATATTTTTAAATACGTATTTTAATAGAAATAAAGAAATTGAGGAGGGGAGGGGGGAGAGGGTGTTCACATAAATGAAGCCTGAGACTCTGTTTTTGGTTTTCTACAACACTTGCCGGGCCTTAGGGCTCTTTTTGTTTTAATAAACTAAGAATATAAACCTCCACTTAGGCCCGCCCGCTTGCAGCGGAATAAGCAGATAATTGGAGCACTATGTTCAATAATATTAATAATCTAAATTTTGTAATTTAAATATTATGAAAGTAAGAATGCATTTATGATGAAAGTGTAATGTCCTAAGAATATATGTATATTCCACTTTTGATGATGGACATACTAGATGACCGAAACTGTACATTGCAATCAGTTGTCAGCAAATAAAATTTCTGTGAAATAATTGTTTAAAATTATAATATTTTAAAAATCTGCACGTATACCCTGCAAAGCTACAAAATAAACCAAGAATTGATTAAATATTATAAATATCGTTAGAATCTAAATGGACCGTTTATTTAGAAAGTGGTGTAAGTCCAATTTTTAAAAAATCTGAGATATCGCATAATTTATGCTGAATTTAATGTAAATTTTCTATGTATATGCTAGTGATAAATTTCTTAATTGAAAATTGGTCCGTAAATAGATTTTTTAATAAACAGATATGTTAACCTTTCATTTTCTCGAAACAATAGAAAATGGACTTACACCACTTTCAAAATAAACGGTCCAAATATTAATAGCCCTAAGAGGCTGAAGACTAATTTAAGTTCATGAGCAGGGCTACAAAATTTTTAAAATGTTCTTAATGTATATATGGAATACCTGTATATTTCTATATTTTCATTTGAGAAAATGTCTTGCATAAAAAAAAAAAAATAGTAAAAATTTTTAATAACACTCTAGCATTTGGGAGGACCCTAGATCTTTGGAGCCCGTATAAGAATAATGATCGCAATTAAATTGTATGCTGGGTATGTGAGATTGGAGTCGGGAGGAATAAAACCAGCGTTGTCGAACACCTTTACATCTTTACAGACGTTTCGGTAACCATAACGGTTACGAAGCGAGGCCTAGCTAATAAAATATTCTTTTGAGAAACCAAAATTTATTTCATTACTTGCCGAGCGCTCCAGGCTGATGCTTCCTATACAACACAATATTATCATAGATGACAGGGACACCTTAAAAAAGTAAGTTAATAACAATGTTTAATATATGATTTTTCAATGCAGAAATGTTAAACGCTCATCATAAAAAATTTTAATTGTAGCTTTCATTGACACTGAAGATGGAAACCGTTATGGTTACCGAAACGTTTGCTTAGAATAAAAGTGTAAAGGTGTTCAACGCTGGTTTTATTCCTCCCGACTCTTTTCTCTATATATTTCTTATATGGGGTAAGAGAAAGTAAAAAGGAAATTCTATTTAAATTTAGAAAGAAAAAAAAAAAAACATTTTTATGGAAATTTTGCATTTGATAGGATCTTTTGAACAAAATACATATACATAAAATGGATAATGGTCTACAATAGAATTGTAAAAATATTTTTGTATGTTTATGGGATCTTTAAATATTAAAATTTATTAAAAATATAGTTAAAGAATGAGTGCGTTTATTCACCAAATTATTAAATGAGTTCAATCCCCCATACGCCGAAAAAAAAAAAAAAAAAAAAAAAAAAAAAAAAAAAAACAGATAACGACTCGGATATGAATCTTTGTTCTATATTTTGAAATATTTTTTTTAGAAAAATATAAACTAGTGATGCAGGGGCGTATATAGACATTTTTTTCGAGGGGGGGGGGGGCTCGAACTGAAAATTTTTCTGCGGAAAATTTTTTTTTTAAGAAACTTAATTTTTTTTACACGAAATTTTTTGCGGAACATTTTTTTCTTTTGCGAACCAAAGTTTTCCATCCTGCGGAAAAATTTGTTGCGGTGATGTTTGTATATCCCTATATATGTATATGTGTTTGGAGAATTTCGGGGGGAGGGGGCCGGGCCCCCTCGGCCCCCCCTTATATACGCCCCTGTAGTGATGAGAAGGGTATAGGAGACTTTGAAGCCAAGGAATTAAATAAAAAACTTTTATTTAATTAATTAACCGTCGGCGTTTCGGTCGCAAATCACGACCTTCCTCAGGTCGATTAATTGTTAGAATACAATATTAACAGTATTATATTTAATTACCATTGTAAATTATACAATATTTAAATATAATACTGTTAATCTTGTATTCTAACAATTAATCGTCCTGAGGAAGGTCGTGATTTGCGACCGAAACGTCGATGGTTAACAATTAAATAAAAGTTTTTAATTTAATTCCTTGGCTGCAAAGTTTCCTATACCCAATTGAAAAATATAAAATTTAAAAAGGTAAAAACACTTGGGTGGGTGCACCGATGACATACATGGTGGTTAAACAGTTTTTTTTTTTTTTTTGGCGAAACCGCTAAAACTTATGGTTTTCGAATTAAATTATGAATCTATTAGACCAGTGTTTCCCAAACAGGCGCGGCGCCCCATTGATATATCAATGCATATCTGAATTCGGAATGAAGAAAAACTATTAGTAGCATAAAGTTTGCCCTGACATGGGGCTCCACGGAAAAATTCTGGCGCCGGGAACCGAAAATGTTTGGGAATCCCTGTATTAGACTATTAACAAGAACATGTATTTTTCAGAGCCGACAAAAAAAAACTGTGCTATAAGTCCCTATATAGGCCTATGTTTACCAATTAATTTATTAGGCCCCAGGTGCCGAAAAAGACCTTAAACAAAAGACATGAGGCAACTCGGCTTAAAAAATGATGCTTCCTCTATTAATTCACTAAAAAGATTGAGGTGGTAATATCAGAGAAAGAGAGATAGAGAGTGTTGGATAGATCCCGCGTATACGGAAATGAAAGCACCAGACACGTGGAATAAAAAAAGAGAGAGAGAGAGGGAGAGGGAGAAAAGAAAAGAGGATCGATAAAGCCAGATGGAGATGCTCAGCTTTTTCTTTTTCTCTCAAGGCAAGCCTTTAAAACAAATCCCAAAAATCCGCTAATATTCTATAGAGAGAGAGCTCTTGTAATCATACTAGATTTGATTACGTCACAGTCAAGTAATAATAATGCATTTTTCGATTATTTAGTAATATTTCTCCACCCCAGAGGTATCTTTGAGAATGAATAGTGACATCATTCCGGGTGAGGAAGTTTTTTTTTTTTTTTTTACTTTCTCTTACCCTATGAATATAAGAGAGAAAGATGGATTCATCTTAAAATTGTTTAAGTCTTTTCGGCATCTTAGGCCATTAGACGATACTAAATATTTAAATACGGTATACAGTATAGGGGTTGCAGGCACATTTATTTATTGATACATCATTTGGTATCCAAATGATATAAATATAAATTCATCGGATTGCCTGGGATCCGAACCCGCGCCCCTTGGAAGAAGCCCCCCTCCAACCCACCCCAACCCCAGACCCTTTTTTTCTTTAAAATATATTGGAATGAGAATTATATCTTTAAGATTATCAATATTGACCTTTGTCTAACCTTTCGGGGGAGGGGGGAGGAGTTAAAGAATATAATTAAATTTTTTTTCCTTTCTGGTATCTTAGGAAGTCAGATAGACTTTAAACGATACACAATATATGGACGCAATTACGCAATAGTGTGTCAAGCGCCATCTACCGAGTTTTGAGAAAATTAACATTAAAGTTTTTTCCCATTAACATTAAAGTTTCTTTCCTGGCTGCCATCCTACTCATATCTTCTAATAGTTCAGCCATCATCTCAATATTATTAAAGTTTTTTGTTTTCATTGGATTATATATAATTTTTTTTGTCAATTGCGCAAGTAACATTAAATATAAATTTTTTTTTGGACATATTTCATAAAAAATACTATTAATTAAAGCATTTGAAACAATATTCCGTGCTTAACTCAATTTTTAATTTTTTTTTGGCGCTTGACACACTAATGCATAACAGGGTCCATATATTTATTGTGATATAGTGAGGGCCACAAGTGCCTGCCTGAAGTACTGGAGAGTGGAGTCTAGAGTATAACTGAAGGGGAAAAGTTACTAACACTTCCAACGGATAAGCATTATGGTTGCCTAAGCTCAAGGCTCAAGACTCTCGAGTACATCAGGCCCTTGTGGTCCCGGCTGTATTAATTTATTATTCAAGCACATTTATTTACAAGGACCCGGCGGGCCCGAGCCAGAGTAGGGGAGGCAAAGCCCGCCAAAGGCGAGTTGCTGAAGGATTTGCTTTACATGAACGTCTTTGGTAAATAATGTTTGACTTATTTTTAAAAATTATAAGTTCAAATAAGCCCGAAAAAGCATAAAAAACAATCTCAATACACTTAGTTTTTAGTAATTCGTGTAGAAAATTAAATATCTAATGGTTGCTTATAAAATTCAACAATAAGCATTTTGCTTAAAATCCGTTCTTTAATAATATGTATTGCAAAATAGATTGATAGAATTT
Source organism: Euborellia annulipes (assembly GCA_023213315.1). Taxonomy (NCBI): domain Eukaryota; kingdom Metazoa; phylum Arthropoda; class Insecta; order Dermaptera; family Anisolabididae; genus Euborellia; species Euborellia annulipes. The sequence goes on along the minus strand of JAKCPI010014401.1, from coordinate 7,580 downwards.
CTTGAGTTGAACGGTTGTAGATATTCAAATTGGAAAAGAGGAACTGGAGCGCAGGTTAAATAAAAAACTTTATATTTCTTTGCCGACGTTTCGGGTGCTAGTCGCACTCATCCTCAGGGCAAGCAAAATTGTCAAAATTTAGTACAGGTTATGCGGTACTTAAAATTAATTTCATGTTTATACATGTATTTATTCGTTCGTAGCATCTATGGTATCTACTAGACATGGGTCGATACGCGATTTTGCTGTACCAGGTACTCGCTGTTACAGGTACTTGTTCGTACCCGATATTTTTACCAGATATTTTTGTACCCGATATAAATTTCACTCAGCAACGCTAACTTCACATAAATACAAGTAACAGATTCGATACCTAGTATGAAATGTCATTTTAGAGACTAAATTAACATTTTTCAAAGTTTTTTCCCTGTATTTATAAATATTCTTGACTTGAAAAATCAAAAACTCATAATTATTCATTACTAAAGAGTTTTCCAAACTGACTGAACTGACATTTTAATGTCTCCAAATTTAAAATGTCATGTTATATACTGCACTAGAAAAATAATTAACAAATTTCTTTACTAGCGAAAGAAATTTAATTTACTGAAGTTCATTATGTTTTTAAATTCACAGTTACTTGTATTTTTACTTTTTTAATTAATGTTTTTAAATAAAAAAATAGTTTCAAAGTAAAAAAAGATAACTTATTTATTAAAAAAAGATTTTTTTTTTCATTTCTCCTCTCTTTCTTAAAGTAAAGAAAAGAGAAATAATATATTAGTAATAATTAGATTTGTATTTAATTATTATAGGGCCTAGTGAGAAAAGTAGAGTAAAAAATGTAAAAATGATTCGGAATGACGTTCAAAAAGCGCGCCAGAGCTAGCGAAATTGCCCTGTCAGGAGAGAAGAGACGGGGCGGGGCGTCGCGAGTTGAGGGTCGCAAGAGAGAAGGAATGAGAGAACAGGCGCAACGAAAACTGTATCGGGTAAAGACGCTCTAAAGTGAAAAGCAAGTATTTGATCAATGCGCAAGCGCGAGAAACCCAGTACGAGTCTAGTGGAGTGTGCCTGAGTAGCTGTTACTCAAATACCTGATATTTTTTGCTCGCACCCATTATGACTATCTGTTACTTTTTCATACCTGATACAAAATATCAGATTGATACAGTATCATCCATGTCTAGTATCTACAATAATAAAACTTATGACAAAAAGTTTTGTATAAACATGAAATTAATTTTAAGTACCGCATAACCTGTACTAAATTTTGACAATTTTGCTTGCCCTGAGGATGAATGCGACTAGCAACCGAAACATCAGCAAATAAATATAAAGATTTTTATTTAACCTGGCTGCTGTTTCCCGGGAAGGCTCCAGTTCCTGTTTCCAATTAAAAAATAGTTTTGATAAATTAACTTCTGGTTTTTCACTTATTCACTTTTATGCAGTAGCGTAACTAGGTGGGGGCGAGGGCCCCCCCCCGCCCCAGGCGCATCAAGCCCTTGGCGCCCCTCGAAACAGGCATAGGCGCCCTACGGCCTATGAAGCCCCCTGGAAAATCGGCACCCTAGTTGAGCTTCGCCCCCCCCCCCCCCGCCCTCAAAGGCTGGTTACGCCGCTGCTTTTATGGTAATCTTTATCGTCGGTCAAGTTCAAGACTGGTCTAAAAGGCGATTTTTCAGAAGAGCCGATTAAAGTTTATGCTTTTCCTTTCCGTTCGCGCCTGCGTTATCCGATTGCTGATATTTTGCACGAATCATCACAATCATAGAACTCTCCTATAAATTTAATCGATGCCATTATTATTTTTTCTTCAGTAATTTAACTTATGGGCAAAACTCCAAGATGATCCTTTCTTGCACCGAAATATTTCAGGTCTTTTAAATAGATGCAAGGTCCCCGCAAGGGATACAAAGGGGGGGGGGGGAGGGGGGTAATACCCCTGAGTTTGAAAGAAATACCTTTTTTAGCAAAAAAATTTATTTTTAATGTAAAATTTTAAAAATTAATACTTAAAAATTTGAATTCGTATTTATATTCTGGCAAACAAGTACAGAATGCGCCTTTACAATTACCGAAATTAAGAAAAATAGTGTGCTGGGCGACGAGCTCACACCAGATTACCCCCCCCTCCCCCTAGTAACACCTCTGGATCCGCCCTTGGGTCCCCGCTCCACAAATACAAGGTGGCTCACTTGCCCGCGATCCACTAAGTTGGTTGAGAAACGGACTTGCACAAAAATAGTACAATAGAAGCAATTTGAAGATAATTTGTTAAAAAAAAATTGCATTCTTGAGTCTTGAACTGGACCGACGATATTTTTAATTAAAAAAGAAAATAATATTTTCATTCTCTTAAATCCCATCATTAGTTGGTTATATTAAATGAATTCTAAATATTATTCTTTCAAAAAAAAAAAATTCTTTTTAAGAAGATGGTGGTGTAAAATGTGTCAACAAGAAAAGTTTTTTTTTTTCTCTCTCTCGCTCTCAAAGTAAAGGTATGTTTATATAAAAGATCTTTTTTTTCTATATAGAATTGAACGCGTGAGTGAGTCACGGTGCATGTAAACGAATCAACGACGAGAGACAGAGAGAGGTGCTGATGTATTTTGCGGGGTTCCTTCTCGTTCGGAGATGGATTTTTTTTTCCTTCTTTTTCTAAGCTGATTTGATGACGTCGAGAGGGCGAAAAAAAAAATACCTTAATCCGGTATAACATCACTAACACATCATTAAGCAAAAGATTAGATGTTGAAAGAGTGGGTTAAATAATTGAAGCAAAATAAGCTTTCTTTTTCTTTTTTTTTTACAGGGGGGGGAGTCTTTAAATATGTATGGGTTTATTTAAAAACAACTTTTAGACGAGGGTTTAATCAAAATCAGAGAGGGAAAAGCACATTTCAATAAAAAAAAGAATTTCGCCTCACTGCAAAAATATTCTATTTAATTTCATTCATGAAGACAACGAGTTATCCGAGCTAGGACTGGTATTTCACTCTCAAGCCTCAGATTTGTTTATTTCACACTGTATATAAAAATATTTTTACTTTCTCTTACCTCTATATAATATATTATTCACGTCAAAAATTCGATGTCGACATTTTGATGGATATACACGTTTTGAGGTCCCCTGAATCCAAAAAAGTGGTTTTCGCGACATGGTCTGTCTGTATGTGTGTCTGTGAACAAAATATCTCAAGAACGAAAAGAGCTAGGAGGTTGAAATTTTATATTTAAGTTAGGCATCCCCATGGGACGTGACATGAAGCTTTTGAACAAAATTGACCAAAGAGTACTAGTACTTTACTGATGCACTTTTTCAGTTTTTTTTTCCATTTTCTCTAAATTCGCTCCAATGATTTTGATTAAAATTCAAAAATCACTTATTTTAGATTCTCTTTAAAATGTATATTCTCATTTTGTCATTGAAATCTTCTGAAGACCACTTTACTCTTGTACTTCATAGGAAAGATAGGAGAAATGGTTGCCATGGTAACAAAATATAAATATTTTCCCATACTTATAAATTTTACATCTTGAACCCTCGGAAACTAAATATATGTCGACACGTAAAATCTGGTGTGACAAGCACAGAACACAACTTTCAATTACCGAAGGTAAGAGAAAATTGTGTGCTGTGCGACAGTCACACCAGATTGATTTTTTTTTTTTTTTATTCAGGGGACCTCAAAACGTGTATATCGATCAAAATCTCGATCACATGAATTCAATACTTTCTATAGATAGACCTATATTACATATATACATAGGTAAGAGAAAGTAAAAAGAAAAATGAAAATACATGTAGGGCTATATTATGTAATATACCACAAACCAAATAGGAGAGGGGCATCTAGTTTAAATAAATAAATAAATATTAAAAATAAGAGAAAGTAATAAATGCAAACCATAAAAAAATATATAATTACCAACGTTCGACCAATAAGAATACAACGAATAGAAGAACTCACCTGGAACAAAAGAAAAAGAGAACAAAATTAGAACAAAGTGAGATTCGAATAATTTAGGAAACAGGCTAAAGGGAGGAGATCCACTGAAGAAGGAAGACTATTAAGCAATAGCAATATGATGGCGGTCCCTCACCTCTTAATCATCCTTATTAAGAAATTACCCTTCACTAATCTTAAAAAAAAAAAATTATCATTCTAGTTGATAAAATGATATTACGTTCTTATATTTTATGTACAGTGAGTGTCAATATTAAGTCCCACCTATACGTTTGTTACTTGTGATTATTTCATTGTCTTTATAAAAGAAAATGAAAATCTTCTAGGTTTGAACCATGGAAGATTCCATTAAAAAATATATAATTTTTTTTTTTTAAAACAATGAAATAATCACAAGTAGAAAACGCATGGGTGGGACTTAATATTGTCCCTCACTGTACTTTACAATCAAGTACATAAATATTTAATTATTTTTTATTTCTCGCCTACGGACTATTTTGTCCATTTTACAAATTGAATACAGATTTGTATGTTACAATAACGTAATGTAAATTTCTTCTATTCATAATTAAAGTATGAGATATGAAAAAAATTGATAAAAAATAATTAATATAAGATATTTAAAAAATTTGTATGAATTCTTGTATATAATCATTTTTATTATTTTTCATTTGAGAGATTTAATTATTATATTTAATTGACTCTGATTGTTAATAAGGAGAGATTTTTTTTTTTTTTTTTTTAAACATTCACACTTTTTTCTCATTCACACTCACACTCACACACACATTCACACAGTCTTTTCGGCAACTCAGGCCATAAGACTTTGACGATATCCGTTGTAAGTAATATATAAATTGTAGGTTCAGGCATTTCTATTTAAGCCATCTGATATCCAAATGGCTTAAATAAAATCATCGGACTGCCTGGGTCCGAACCCGCGACGTTTGGTATAGGAGGTAGGCACTCTACCTACTACGCCACACCCGGGGGCTAATAAGGAGAGATAGAACTCAATGCCTTTTACGGGAATATTGTGGAATGTCAGGAATGTTTTTGAGCCCCCTCCCTTTAGAGAATTAGGACCCCGAGTATTTTTTTCTCAACTCTCCATAGCGTCCTCTATAATAAGCAGGGTTACATATTTATTGAGATCCGATCCGGACAGTTTATTTTTTTAGTAAATTTTCCCAGCTTTTTGACCACGTTTTCTGTCCACTCGGTTAATATTAGTAAAAATCCGGGCATTTCTCAGATCCGGACACGTGTTCTAAATCCGGAAGTCTGGTAACCCTATCTATAAGGATTCGAAATATCATTTCTAAATTCCAACGGGAATAGGCAGTCTGACTTTAGCGACTTATATATGAACCCTGTTATGCAATGGTGTGTCAAACACCAAAAAATTCAAAATTGAGTTAAGCATGGAATATTGTTTCAAATGCTTTAATTAATAGTATTTTTTATGAAATATGTCCTAAAAAAATTTATATTTAATGTAAAAGCATAAAATTATTTTTACAATATTTCAATGCAGGATTTTCATTTTTGCAATAATGATTTATGTTCCTAACACGTTGTTTTTTATGATGTTAATAACCAATAAAAACTTATTTAACCTATAATATTATATATTGTTTACCTTAAATAAACCAAAATCCTTTTTTTTTTTGAAAAATGAGAAATGAATTCGTAGAATTCAAAATTTAATTTTTTGATATTATTCCTGATAACGAAGATGAGGATCAGTGCGATTTCGAGAAAACAACAAATAAATAATATTAAGTCGATTTCATTATTATAACTTTGATTTACTGTTGCCATGTTCACTTCCATTCAGGAATTAATTGATGAGAAAATTTTATTATCACTTTTAAAATATTAATACTATATAAAATTTATTAATGTAATTTTGATAAAAAGTTTCTATGCTACTAGTATTAAATATAACGATAAAAGAACTTTAATAATATCTTCGTTTTAATTTTTGAATTATAACCTAAAATTATTTTATTTATTATCAAGAGACTTTGAAGCATTTTTACAAATATCCAATATAGGACTTACTTGTTAGAGAATTTTGCAAAAATAATTTTTTATATTTTATTGTTTTTCTCTAAATTAGTCGTATTTTTAGAGATAATTTATGAATATCTGCCATAATTACAGTATTTACTTGCACAATTGACAAAAAAATGATATACATATAATCTAATCAAAACAATTTAAATCAGAAAAACTTCAATGTTGATTTTCTCAAAACTCGATGTTTGGTCTTTGACACACCATTGCATAACAGGGTTCATATAACAAGTGGTAAAGGCCTCTAACTACCACTCGCCTACGCCCCCTGGACCCCCTTCCTTGCCTTCGCCAAGCAAATACTTCAAATTTATCTTGATCACTGTTTGGAATTTTGCTCACTGAAGTTTTAAATTTCCCTCTCTAGCTCCTCTTCCTTTTATTTTGGCCAATCAGTGCTCTGACAGGCACATACACACTACACACAGGAAGTCAGTGGCTAGTGCTTTCTATATAGTAACGATAATTTATAAAATATATACAAAAAATAAATTTAAAAAATCAATCTAAGGCTCAATTTGAAACAGTAAGTAGGTATTTTTTTTGTGAAATTCAAGAATTAAAAATTCCCCCCCCCCCCAAGTATAAGTTTAATGACGTCACTGCTAGAAATATTTAATTTTAAACCACCAATTTTGGATTAGATAACTGTTGAAAAGCAAAAGCCCTTTCTTTTGTTTTATTTTATTATCTGTATGACTCCCTCGGCATCATCGTGACGTAAATTAGAGATTAATTAAAAAGAAAAATGTAGACCTATATACTGTATAAGGGTATTGTAAATTTGTTTATTTTTTAATATTTTCAAGTAGAAAAATTATCACTTAATAAAATTATTTTTTATTTATCTCTCTCTCTCTCTTTCTATTTTTTTTTATTCATTTTCATCATCAATGAAGATGAAAGGCAATTCAACTTGATGAAAGTTGAAAAATCAAAGAGGGGAGAAAAAAAAAAAAATATTTAGAAATGAAAAAAAAAAAAAAAAAAACAAAGTTAAAAGAGAATATTAATAAAAGAAAAATATTAGAGAGATACTGTAGATAGGCCTATAGAGTATATGACTTTTAAATGAATGCTAATAAGTCAGAGACATTTGAATAGCAGCAAGCAGGCAGGTGCAGGCAGGCTAGCTACTGTCCTCCCTTATAGAGGGCCAATACGCAGTTACCAACTCCCTCCTCCCCACCCCCCTCTGCTGTATTTCAATTTAATTATTTTGATAAAGATCTCTCACCTCTTTGTGAAATAATGAACATTGTCAATATTGATAAACTTAAGCCAAGAGATGTCGGTTCGGATCCCAAGAAGTCTAACCGATAACACAGGTCAACAAAAAAATATTTTTTTTTTTTGTTTCTGTTCTAAAGCTGGAATTCTGATTCTAGACACCGAAAAATACTTAAATTTCCATTTTTTTGCTTTTGTTTAATACGAAACAGCACATAAAAGAATTACAAAAAAATATTCATGATTTCTTATTATTTTACATTTATATGCTATTGTTTATCACAAATCTTA
>JAKCPI010014400.1:0-16842 GCA_023213315.1 Euborellia annulipes | reverse complement strand
TAAGCCTTTGCCAATATTAGCAATAGATTTTTTTCCTCACTTTTAACGATCTCTTTTAAATGTTACATTTCACTTTTTGTTATCATTAAATCAACTATGGAATATGGCGTACTCAAACGTCTAGAGCTACTAAACATCATCTACATGTAATTTGCTTTTTTTGTCAAAATTTATGATGGTGTGAGAAAAGAAATAAAAAAAAGAAAGAACTGCTCCACATCTAATTAACTAGCTATCCCTCGGACTTTCGACTCTTTTCACATCTAGTTAAACTAATCATTTAATTGAATAAGCGCTCGGATCGAAGTTAACAAGCAAAAGACTCAAAGTTCGGTTAAGGGATGAAATTAGAAACGCAAGCCTTGTTTATTTATTTTTTGGAAATTTCTAAATCTGTTAAAAAATTAAATAGCCCTCGGACCGTGGTGTAGTTGGTAGCGTGCTGGCCTTCTATACCAAGGGTCGCGGGCTCGGATCCCAGGCAGTCTGATGATTTGGATACCAAATGGCTTAAATAAATATGCCTGGACCCCCCAATAGATTTATTAATACAAATATGAGTATCGTAATGTCTTATATGGCCTGAGTTTCCGAAAAGACTGTGTGTATGTAAAGTCTATTAAAAAAAATAAATAAATTATTAAAAGAGAACTGGATTTGTACGAGAAATTGATTAATCGATTTTAATCTGGAAGTTTACTCGTGGATCCTGCAGGTCTTATTCAGGAATATGAAAACAAATGATTGTTTTAAATTTTATAATTTATTGCTGAGCGACTGGATTCTGTACAGTAATTAAGAGTTTCGGAGCTCAATTGTCTGATGGATGGAGACAATTGAGCTCCGAAACTCAAAACGACCTCTGATTAATTTATTTTAAAGCCAATATCTAAACTAATATCTATTTTACTTTCTCTTACCTCTATATATGTTAATATAAAGAGAGAGAAAGTATTGGATTCATGTCAAAAATTTGATATCGATATTTTGATGGATCTTCACGTTTTGAGGTCCCCTGAATCCAGTGGCGTAGTGAGCTTAACTCGCGCCCGGGGCACAATACCTTTTTAGCGCCCCCCTATTCGAAAACCATATAACTTTGATAATATTATATGTAAAACATTCAAAATTATTATATTACACTGGCACTAAATTTAAAATATATTTTCCAGAAATCAATTATAATAAAAATAAAAATTATCCAGCAATTTTTTGTTTTTCGGTCAATTTGGCGCCCCTTTGTGAGTAGCGCCCGGGGCATGATGACCCCCCTTGCTCCCCCTTCGCTACGCCACTGCCTGAATCCAAAAAAGTGGTTTTCGCGACATGGTCTGTCTGTGTGTGTGGTTCAATTTTAAGCATGAAGGAATTGAGCTAGGAGGTTGAAATTTTATATTTAAATTAAACACCCCCCGGGACCGTTAAAATAAGCTTTTAATCAAAATCGGCCAAAAAGTAATAGTACTTTACTAATGTACTTTTTCAGTTTTTTTTTCGATTTTCTCAAAATTCAAAAATCAATTATTTTTTAGATGTTCTTTCAAATGTATATTCTCATGTTGCTCTCAAAATTGTTGGAAGCACACTTTACTCTTGTACTTCATAGGAAAGATAGGAGAAATGGTTGCCATGATAACAGAATATAAATATTTTTCTCCGATTATAAATTTTATTTCTTGAATTCTAATATATCGGCGGAAACTAAATATATGTCGACACAAGAACTCTGGTGTGACAAGCACAGAACAGAACTTTGATTACCGAAGGTAAGAGAAAGTTGTGTGCTGTGCGCCAGTCACACCAGATTTTTATTTTAAAATAATGTAGGCCCATCTCAATATTCTTAGAGAGGGGGCAAACGAAGGTTCTCTCGATTTTAATTATAATTTTGACTTTTTGGCTTATATTCTTCTTGCCTTAACCCAAGGCTTGTGAACAGATTCTAAGAGAGATGCTGAAGGAAGTCAATAGCTACTTATTTATTAAAAGTTCAAAGGTGTTTTTATTCTTAACTTCAAGTGGGGTCAAATCGTGCATAAAAACTTGTCCATTTCCTCAATCGAGTTTAATGTCTCTTCATATTGACTGAAAGTGAGAAGTAAATGACCCTCAGTGGAGTTTCAAGAGGGCCAAGATCAAACTATTAATATCAAGGCCATATGAGAGAGAGTTCTATGAATACCCTGCGCAACGCAACATCTTTTCAATTAGACAGACACCTTGGTAAAAAAATTAATTTTTTTTCTTTTAAATCTTCCTTGAATATTCACAAGATCAAATTTATTTATTTTGAATGCAAAATTAAAATTAAATAAATTACATAAATGTTCTACTTTCACGAATTCCAAGTAAAAATTTGTATCAAATTTTACAATTTTATTATAAAACCTAGAAAATTACTTGATTTATATTATGAGTTTAATTTTATGTGCAATGAAATAAATAGAGACGGGGACTAAATGGCCTTCGATGCCGAAAAAAAGTCACACAGCACACAACTTTCTCTTACCTTCGGTAATCTCGACATCGAATTTTCGACATGAATCCAATACTTTCTCTCTCTATAGGCCTATATTAACCTATATATAGAGGTAAGAGAAAGTAAAAATTGTAATAACATGTAGGCTATGGGGAATGTCAACGAAACGCACACATATCGAATTATGTAGCCACTCCTGATAAAGATTTAAAAAAAAAAACACTTGCATTTTATCAATTAACTTCCGCAGAATATGTTAAAAATAAAATCAAAATTTTCAGAGCAGAAAGGTACCGTGGCATAAAATAAAACGCGTTTCACGCTTTCACTTGCATTTTTTTTTAAAATATTTTTTCGCAAATCGCCCGCCCATTGTGTCTAAACTGATTTTTTTTTTTTAACATTCACACTTTTTTCTCATTCACACTCACACAGTCTTTTCGGCAACTCAGGGCATTTAAGACTTTGACGATAACCGTTGGTAATTCAAATATCAATTTGGGGGTCCAGGCATTTCTATTTAAGCCATCTGGTATCCAAATGGCTTAAATAAAATCATCGGACTGCCTGGGTCCGAACCCGCGACGTTTGGTATAGGAGGTAGGCACGCTACTTACTACGCCAAACTCGGGGGCTCTAAACTGATTTGCATTACTCATTGTAATATTATAAATAAAATACAACTGAACACTCACTATACAGCAAAATCAACATAATCAGCCGTTAAATGCGATGTTGCCAGATCTATATTATGTGAAAAAATACTATTTAAGTCAAAAGTCATGTATTTATTATTTTTCGTAATTAAATTACTAACTTAATCCAATTATAAATTATGATAGGTCACTTCTAAATTATAATCAAGAGCGTATATAGGGGGGGGGGGGGGCGAGGAGGAAAACTTTGGTTCCGCAAAAACAAAATTTTTCGCAGAGTGGAGCAGAAAAAATTTAGTTTCTTTAAAAACAAATTTTCCGCAGAAAAATTTTTGAATTCAAGAGGGAGGTCTGAAAAAAAATTTCTATATTAGCCCCTGATAATAATGGATTTATGCATTCAAATTTTTAATTTTATTTAACAAAAAATTGTAGATTATGACTTGGGTATTGTTCGAACAAACTTAAATACATATGATATTTATTTTGTATAAGGTAATGCTGGAGATCCCGGGTTCGATTCCCGTTTGGCTATAAATCTTAGTTTTTTTTTTATAATAAAACACTCACAATTTTTTCTCATTCACACTCACACTCACACACACATACACGCAGTCTTTTTGGCAACTCTGAAGTCATTTGGTATCCAAATGGCTTAAATAAAATCATCGGACTGCCTAGGGTCCGAACCCGCGACTTTTGGTATACGAGGTTAGCACGCTAACCCCTACCCCAAGCCCCGAGGGCTATAAATCTTAGTTGAAATGAATAAATAAAAAAAAATCAAATATTTAAATACCAAATTCTACAAATCGGGCCATTCCAATTTTCCATACTCAAAAATAATAGCGAGGGATATCCGGATCGAAAAAGGAATCCTTTGAATCTTTTTTTCTCAATGAGGGGGATTCCTTCTATTTCTAGAATAAGATCTATGATTCAGCACTTTATTGGAGTTCCAAGCGCATTCGCTCTTTGCCTGAGATTATTCAAATTTGATCGGTTTAATTAATTAGTTTGATATTATTTAAAAAATTAAAGCTATTATCGTTATATTCAACTATTTGTTTTCAATCTCTTTATCTTTTTTTGGATTGCGTTCAAACACCTAATGAAAGAGAGCGAGAGAGAGAGAGAGAGAGAAATATAGTTTTTTCCTTATATTAGCTTCCCCTCTTTTTTCGTTCCCCTTCACAACACTCGTCGTCGTGTATACATACTATAGATATAAAACGTGCAGCTCATTCTTTCAATGCCATGCTTCAAGTCACTATCAACATGATCTATTTATTTTTTAGTGTTTTTATTTTGTGGACTAAACAAACATAGTGTGTGTGTATGTGTGTTTATGTGTGACAGTGTATTTATTTATTATTTATAAACAAGTGTATGTGTTTGTGTCTGTGTGTCAACGCACATTTATTTTTTATTAAATTAATTTTTTTTTTTCCCCCGAAATGCGTGACGAATTATTCGATTGTAGTATTAATTTCGGCGACAACGAAAACGTGATGGTAGGCAAAGTTTATTTATTTACTTTTTTTAATTTTAAATATTACTGACGGATTTAATCTAACGAATGTATAATGAAGTGATTTTATTATTCAAATTTTTTATTTTTAATATTCAAGTTTTGTTACAAATGTGGATTTTATAGCTGGGTAGGTGAATAAAAGAATAGCAGCTAAAATTATTTTCATTTATTGACCAGCTAGGCTGACGTTTCGGTCTTGATCAAGACCATCTTCAGAGCTTGCGGGCTGTCAATATAGGCATACAATCAATAACTCAATCATATATTTCATGAACCATCGGTTACATATATTTAAAATTGATTGTATGCCTATATTGACAGCCCGCAAGCTCTGAAGATGGTCTTGATCAAGACCGAAACGTCAGCCTAGGGGGGGCTCAATAAATGAAATAATTTTAGCTGCTATTCTTTTATTTAAGTTTTGTTCTCATTTCACGGTCTTCATCAGAATATTTATTTCCTGACATTTGAATTGGGTATAGGAGACTTTGCAGCCAAGGAATTAAACAAAAAACTCTTATTTAATAACCTTTGACGTTTTGATGACCTTCCTCAGGACGATTAATTGTTAAAATACAATATTAACAGTATTATATTTTTAACAAGACATGTGAGTGTTCTTTATTGATGAGGCCAAACATCCCATGGCCCCCGGGAATCGAACCCAGGATCTCCGCCTTTCCGGGGCATAGGCGTGCTATCCTTTGCACCAGGCCACCGGACCCTCGACCTGCACCAATAAAACTCACTTCCCCTTATATGCAGTTAGTCGCGCAAGTTACTAACTCGTAACGAATAGGTGAAAAACTTTAAAGAAAAATTTTCCACTTTTATCCACTTTTTTCCAGTTTTATTGGTGCAGGTCGAGGGTCCGGTGGCCTGGTGCAATGGATAGCACGCCTATGCCCCGGAAAGGCGGAGATCCTGGGTTCGATTCCCGGGGGCCATGGGATGTTTGGCCTCATCAATAAAGAACACTCACATGTCTTGTTAAATATATCTATGACTCAGTTAAAGTCCGAATCGAGGTATTTTGAATACTATTATCTTATTCAAATAATAGATCTCGAAAAATATTTAGTATTATATTTAATTATAATTGCAAATTATACAATATTTATTATTTTTTATTTAATTCCTTGGCTGCAAAGTCTCCTATACCCAATTCAAAGTCTACAGCTACTTGTCGTCATTAGCTGACATTTTAATAACAGTGGTATATCCTCCTGAGTTAGGAAACCGGAACCCATCTCAGTATTATTGCCATGAAAAGAGTAAATGTACGTTTTCCTTGGTGCGACTCTCAACTATCGTTCAACGATTAAACTTGAGCACTATTTGTTCCCTTTGTTTGCTACGAGAGATTGCCGTTAGAGTCGTTAACGATGATCGTTTGACAGTTCAGTAAAAATTGAATATAGTCGACGATTATTTGTATGAATATACCATACATATCAATATGAATTTTACCTTTAATTATATAATAGAACTATGTGACTGTAAATGAAGACTAGTGAAAAATAAACTAATCGTAATCGTACCAAAAATCGTATCAACGATTAATCGTTGACCGATAGTCGTGATAATCACACCGAGGAAAATGTACCTTAATTACAAAATTTCTGACTCCAATGATTGAAGAGAGAGTGTATTAAATACAGCGTTTCGCTCACTCATTGACCTTCTTCAGGTCCACTCGGAGTTAAATTTAAAATCATACATTTCTCCATTATTTCATTCAGTTAAAAAATAAAATTTTTTATTAAAAACTTTTGTGATAAAAAGAATGAACTTGTACTTGTTTTAACTCACACTGCGGGGTCGGCAAATTCCTTCCCTCGATGTCTTTTTTTACACTTTTTTATTTCTTCTTAAATTAATTTCACTCCCTTGGGGAAAGTTTAGAGGATAATTTCATCAGGAAATACCAAATTTATTGCGAAATAAACAGACGGGATATTCACAAATTTAAATTTATTTCTATTTAATAGTTTTTATCTTTAAAATAGTTTTTTTTTAATTAATTTTATTTGAATAATAAGGTTTTGACAAATTCTTCTTTAAATTAATCATCCATTCCCCCCCCCCTCCCCCCCCTCTCTCATTGATTTAACGAGGTGAGACATTTGGTAAATATCAATACATAAATCACTCACTTTGAAGCAAATAAATAAAAAGAAAATGAACTTATAGGGAAAAACCGCTTAATCTAAACTGCATAATGATATGAGCGTTTTTTTTAAATCAATAGTTATTATCATAATATTCCTTTGATAATCTATAAAAAAAAAAAAATTTACATAATGTACTTAATAAATCAAAGTTTCTGTTGTTAAAAAAGGGGGGGAAACAAATTTTTTTTGCCGTTTGGCTTTTTGAAAAGAAAATCTGGTGTGACTGGTCTACGGTTGGTAGATTCAGGGACTGAATTGATTTTCGATTCGTCGATTTGCTTATATTTACCCTTTTTTTTAATGACACCTGTATGATTTTGTTTCGATTTTTCTTTCCAAAATTAACGAAAAATGTCTTTTTCTTTTGTGATTATTTCAAAAACTATTCAGTTTTCGGAAAAATATAAAAGAATAAAAACTTTTAAAATTAAGTATTTTATCATAATATAACAAAGAAATTGAAAATTTCAAAATTTCTGAAAAAACTTATTAGGTAAAGTACTACTTCCAAGTGACGTATTTACTCCAAAAGTTGATAGAAATCTACAATTTTAATGTAAGGTGCATATATCAAATTTCATCGATCTAGCTGCTTTGGTTTTTAAGCAATCGTGTTCACACACACACCCAGACGTAATTCCAAAAGAATATACGAGAAAGTCTCATTTCCCATATTTTTTTCTATCAAATACAAGAGTAAAGTAGTCTTCAGAAGATTTGAAGCGTAAAATGAGAATATACATTTTAAAGAGCATCTAAAAAATAATTGATTTTTGAATTTTAATCAAAATCGTTGAAACCAATTTTGAAAAAATCGAAAAAAAAAAAAAATTGTAATCTTTGGCGACGGATTATAACTAAGGAATTGGGAAAAGCTCGTGATCTTGTTTTTATTTTTTGAAATTTCAAAAGAGCTAATAACGAAGTACCAGAAGCAGGAGGATAATTCTTGGCCTGTTTCGTTTGTTATAATAACGAAGTGTTTAAAAACAATTGAAGCTATAATTGCATTGATTTATTTTCTAGCTCTGAAGATAGATGTAACCGAAACGTCATTTCTGATTTTTATTAATAAAAAAAAAAAAAACATTGCCTTCTTCATATGAAAGTTCAAAGGAAATTTACTCATAAATTTCCATCCTCTTGGTCCACTTTACATGATAACAATTTAAATTTCTTTATCAACAGGAAATCAAATATAAAATAAATATTTTTATTTGATATTTACATTTTTATCAGATAATAAATTAATATTAATCAAGCTTTTTATTTGGAAGATAAAAGAAATTAAAGAAACCGCCTTATGAACTCCTGATCACCTTATGATCTCATACGAAAATTGAAAAGCATTATTACATTTGCATATTAATTTTCAATTCTTCAAACTTTAACGCATTCATTTTTTTTAAATGCCCATCAGCTTAGTGCCATTAAGAGATCAGGGTGAAAATTATAATTTTATTTGAAATAAAAGACAATTTGGCATTAATTATTTAGTAATTAATAATACAAAACTACTTATTATTTGCGATAAAATACTTCTGCCGTCATCAAGAGATACAATCATTTTGATAAGTACTTTTTTTTTTATTTAAAATCTATCTACACTTCACAAACGTTATACTAGGCCTATACGTAGATAACACAGGAGAACAAAAAAAAAATTTTTCTGCGGCAGAAGCTTATGAAGTCAATGACGAATTACTCAGCCTTTAAAATATTTTGTTTGAATTGATTCTGGTTCTCATGAGAAACCGGACCAGACACCAAAGGAAATCCTGTACAGAACGTTCTTCTTGACTCTTATTGATATTTTTTTTGTTTTTTACTTTCGAGATTTTGATGGATATGCACGTTTTGATGTCCCTCGAGTCCGAAAAAGTGGTTTTCGCGAAATGGCCTGTCTCAACCAAAAGAGCTATGAGATTGAAATTTTATATTTTAGTTAGATACCCCCCCCCCCTGGGATTTAATATGAAGCCTTTGGACAAAGAGTACTGATGTACTTTTTCAGTTTTTTTTCTATTTTCTCAAAATTCTCTCCAACGATTTTGATTAAAATTCAAAAGTCAATTATTTTTTAGATGCTCTTTCAAATATATATTTTCATTTTGCTCTCAAAATTGTTTGAAGACTACTTTACTCTTGTACTTCATAGGGAAGATAGATTGTAACAAAATATAAATATTTTTCCATGTTTATAAATTTTACATCTTGAATTTTAATATAATGTTACGTATCAAAGGAAACTAAATATATTTCGACACAAAAAAATCTGACAAGAACAGAACACAACTTTCGATTATCGCAGGTAAAAGTGCTGTGCGACCAGTCACACCAGATTTTTATAATTAATTTGATTATTCTTTGTATCATTTCTAACACTTTGCTTGTATGAAAGCATTTGATAATTTTATTTTAAAAACCTATAATGTAATTTCCAGTCTAAATTGGATTGCCTTTATCTCAAAAAGTAGATAAAAATATTATTTTCGTATTCAGCGAACCAAAATTGTTTAATAAATCCCATGCCGCATAATCAGTGTTGGCCTGTGTAATCTTTCAACCGCTCTAGACTTTACAAATGTTGTAAAAGGCCTATAGATAATTCTTATAGAAGAAATCCATCAGGCCCACCAATCAAGGGGTTGAGAGCCGCTTGGCTTTGCTAGTTTAATAATTGATTACCTACTACTATCTAAATAACTGGTTAGTATTTACTTATCAACGTGAATTCATTAACTAATGACGACTGAAGAAACGTAACTTGTTATTTTATTGTATTGGTAATTAGTAACTTTTTTTTTTTGTATTATTAATTTTTTAATAGTAAACTACGAATGTCTTTTGTTTCTAATTCAACATAAAGGTTTTCAAATTTGAAATTCCTCGTTTTAAAAAATCTCAGGGAATCCCGCTTGTGAGGGTATCTTACCCCCCCCCCCTCTCACCGCTCCTTAAAATTTTATTTAATTAATTTCTCGTTCTCTCTTATTTTGGTACATGTATTTGAAATTAATATTAATAAAATAGAATCATACTTTTTCTAAATAATTTTCTACTGATTCGTTCTTTAAATAATTGAGGGTTCTGAGTCAATTTGAGAGGGTTTTGCTGTCAGATCTTTCTGGAATTTGAATGAAATAGTCCTTGCTGATTCACCTTCTAGGATTCCATTCCTTGTTGCACGCCTCCTGGAATTTGACCATTTAAAAATAAAAATAAAAATATTCTATATATAGTACACGGGCATTAAAGTGCGATTACACTCCACACTCAGCAACTCTGTCCGACAAGGCATTTATTGTAGGAGCTGTCATTTTTTTTTTTTTTTGCACAAAGGCTAATGGCTTCAGGATAACGACCTTAAGAAGAAAAGTCAGGATTTTCCATGCGTAAAAAAAAATTTCTAATTTTGCAATAAGAAGTGGCTGTTAATGTGAAAGGAGGGCTTTTATAGGCCTATAGGTATAACTTCCATTGAATTATTTAATTAATCAAAGTAAAATTTGCACATTTAAACTTCTCTTTTCTTCGAATTTTTTTATTTTTTTTGGCCTATATGATTTGCAAACCTGTATAATTACATCCCATTAAAAGAAGGCCTAGAGGAGGTTTCTAATTGGCCATATCCAAATTTCATTCTAAAAGAAGTATTTGCAAGAACTTGTGTAATAAACCATCAAATTATAGTATGTAAATATTAAATACTCTTGGAAAATTCAGGGCTACGGGAGCGAAGTGGTTACGCATGTTTTTCCCGATAAGATGGCGTTGTGTGTCATAAAAAGTATGCCTAAAAATCAAATAATTCAAAAATTTGCCAAGAGATGTCAGAATGGTAGCTAATAATATTTAATGCATTTGGTTGATTTTCATTGATCTTTTAACAATAAATACTTTATAAATGTTATTATATATTATGTATCTTTTATAAAAGCATAAAAATATATAAACATAGGGCAGATATAGGCTAATACTATATCGGCTGTTAGACTAGCCTGCCATCTATTGCAAGAATCCTGAACTAATTTGACAGTTGATTTTTAAATAAATCATCTAAGCTTATTTTAAAAATTTCTTAATTAATATGTGATTAATAATAACAATAAATTCATTTTTTTTTTATTTTTATTTTTTAAAAACATTCACACTTTTTTCTCATTCACACTCACACTCACACACTCATTCACACAGTCTTTTCGGCAACTTAGGCCATTTAAGACTTTAGACGATAACCGTTGTAATATATATTATCTATTGTGGGTTGAGGCATTTCTATTTAAGCCATCTGGTATCCAAATGGCTTAAATAAAATCATCGGACTGCCTGGGTCCGAACCCGCGACGTTTGGCATAGGAGGTAGGCCCGCTACCTACTATGCCACACCCGGGGGCAATTCATTTTTAAATTTAAAAAAAATTAAAGATTATTGGGACAGATTGTTTTTTTTGTATTTGCTTGATAACAAAAGAATTAATTACGATAATTTTTTAATAAGTCATTAAAAAAATTATAGCTCGATGTCCCAATAATCTCTTATGAATTTAATTCATTTAAAAAAAAAGACCGCATTGAAAAATTCCTTATAATAAATAGTCTAGTTTTTTTTAAAGTACGTTTAGACGTCGCTCCTGAACCCCCTTAAATAAACAATTTTCAATACCGTCTCTTTTGAAGATACTTTGTCTTTGATTCTGAGGGCCAGCAGACATGCCTGCATTACGAAAGGAATGACGGGGGGGTCCTTTGGAATTGCATCTTCTCCTTTTTCCTCATCAAGTCTGGTCAAGAACACATGCCACACCCCTCGACCTTGTCCAACTGGAATGTAATTAAGCCTTTGATGAAATATTTTAGTTTTTATTAATTGTTTCTTTGATTAATTGATTAGTGACGTTTAATATAATTTTTTGGATGAATATTTAATAAGAACTCTGGTGTGACAAGCACAGAACACAACTTCCTCTCACTAAGGTAAGAGAAAGTTGTGTGCTGTGCGACCAGTCACACCAGATTTTTTAATTTAAACAGCCATGTGTGTGAATGCAAGGGAACTTATTGTAATAATAATTATTGTACAAGTTAACAAGTTTTAATATTAAAAATCATTGTTTAAATCAAAAAATGAACAAACTTTACATTGTTAATTTTAAATGAAGGTCGGTTTATTGATGTCAAATGCTACACAATCCGTAAAATTGACATTAGACTGTCCCGAAGAGGAGCCTGATTGGCGCTCGAAACGTCGACAGAAAAAATTTGTTTTTTATTCTTTCCTTGGCTTACTCCACTCCATCCATTATTTATATTTGAACCCTGTTATGCAATTGTGTGTCAAAGACCAAACATCGAGTTTTGAGAAAATCAACAATAAAGTTTTTTGTTTACATTGGATTCTATATAATTTTTCTTGTCAATTGTGCAAGTAACAATAAATATAAATTTTTTTAGGACATATTTCACAAAAAATACTATTAATTAAAGCATTTGAATCAATATTCCGGGCTTAACTCATTTTTGAATTTTTTGGTCTTTGACACACCATTGCATAACAGGGTCCATTTAATACTCACAGCCAGTATATTCAGAATTTTTATAAACTATACTTTTGTAAAAATACAAATTATAAATTCAAAATTATAAGATCGAAAAAGTTCTGACAAAGGCCAAGATGAGCCGAAACGTCTTTAAAATGTCGAGGATTAATCAGGGACGTAATTTGAGAGGGGGGGGCAGAGGGGGCATTTGCCCTCCTCAAAGTTTTGGAAGAAAATAGTAAATTCTGAGTTTACCCCGTAGATGCAAACAAACTCAGACTCTCTCTCTCTCTTTACAAATAAGTATAGAAGATGGTATAAATAAAATATAGAGGTCTATATGTATGAAAATTAAGTAGCACAGGAAGTAAAAAAAATTTTTTGCCCCCCCCTCAAGGCAAAACTGAAATGACGTCACTGGGATTAATCTGTTCTTTAATCAAAGCTGTATTAAGAATTTCCAAAAATCGAAATCCCCTTTAAAAATTAAATAAACATGTCATCAAAGCATAGAAAATGATGATTAGGAGGTCCCCTCTTTGAAAGATCAAAATCATGGATCAAAAAAAAAAATCGATAAAAGGTAAGAAATTCCCTAAATCGTCGTGGCGTCTTTCTAATCTCTAATTAATAATGACGCAATCTGTGTAAACAAAATAATCGATCCTGGAGAGAGAGAAATTCCAGTTAAGAGCCGATCATATCTTGGTGGTTAACCAAAAAAGATAATCATTGGATAACAAACGAATGCGTTGTACTTCCTAGTATTTAGTTTTCTCAATGAGGGAATCACTCGGCACAGGAAATGGACCACAGAGCCGTTCATTCCCTTTGAATGGAGGCGGGGATTCTCAATAAGATGAAAAACTCAAATATTTTTATGAATTATATAATCAAATATTTTTGTTAGTATGGAATTCTTTGAATATTTATTCCGTCAAGGACGTAAATTACAATATTTAATTTGTTTTTAACATCAATGCTATTTACAAATTATTCCTCAAATATAAAATGAAAGAAAAAAATAAATATTGCTTATAATGGAGTAATGGATATATGTAAATTAGGGTGGTCCTTTTTTGCAATTATACCGGGGCACTTTGCTATTTTGTTCTATTCATTAATATTTAAATAGTCCAGTCGATATAACTTTTTACCTGGCAAATATTCCGAAAATAATGAAATTTTTACAGGTTATTTGGGGGTTCTCTTGGATATCTATCCCAAGTCCTCGACCTCGAGGACCTTGTGCTAACTTAGAAGGGAAAGGGGGTGCAAAAACTTCAAAAATTTTTCCAGTTTTTTGCTTATACTAGTATTTCGTAATCTGAGCAAATTTTGTCTACTATGCAAAGTTGTACGGCATTAAATTTGCCAAAATATGATACATAAAACGAATTTGTAGATCCAATATTAACCGAGATCCGGCCGGACAAAGTTTGACAAAATTTCACAGTACGAGAAAATTTTTTTTTTTAATTTCCAAAAATCAATTTTTAAGGGCCACCCTAATGTAATATATCCAGTAATTTGTGGAACAGGCAACTAGAAAATAAAGACTTTCTTCACTTGAGATTTTTCGACAACTGAGGCATTTTAGTCCCGATTTTGATTCAAAGCTTATTTCATTCCTTCCTGCTTAAAATTGAACACACCCAGGCATACACAGACAGACATGTCGCGAAAACGACTTTTTTGGATTCAGGGACCTCAAAACGTGAAGATCCATCAAAATATCGACATCGAATTTTTGACATGAATCCAATACTTTCTCTCTATATATATTTATACTATTTATAAGCCTACAAGGACTAAGGATGGAGAAATAAAATTTTGTCCGAAACGTCTCCTTTTGGGCATTTGGCATCCAAAGGCTCTCTTTATTTGCTGCACCTGTACTTGCTCTTTTCCATTCCAAAAAATGATAGGAAAAAAATAAATGGTGAATTCTTTAGCTGAAAACTCATTCTTTCTAACCGTATATTTCCCATAATTATACCTCTTAAGACAGAGGAGTTATTCAAGCCAATAAACTTTTTCGTGCAAGCCCCTCTAACATGCCACTATAGACACATGATTTGTAAGACGTTGTCACGTCAAAAACATGAATACTGACTGTTTTATAATCGCACTCCCGTCTTTAACCTCTTCCTCAGCAATAAAATTTAAAATTATTGTATATTTTTACTTTCTCTTACCTATGTATATATGTAATATATATATAGAGAGAAAGTATTGGATTCATGTCAAAAATTCGATGTCGAGATTTTGATGGATCTTCACGTTTTGAGGTCCCCTGAATCCAAAAAAGTCGTTTTCGCGACATGGTCTGTCTGTGTGTGGGTGGGTGGGTGGGTGGGTGGGTGAGTGGGTGGGTGGGTGGGTGGGTGTGTGTGTGTGTGTTCAATTTTAAGCATGAAGGAATTGAGCTACGAGGTTGAAATTCTATATTTAAGTTAAACACCCCCCGGGACCGGAAAAATAAGCTTTTAATCAAAATCGGCCAAAGATTACTAGTACTTTACTGATGTACTTTTTCAGTTTTTTTCGATTTTCTCAAAATTTGCTCCAACGATTTTTTTTAAAATTCAAAAATCAATTATTTTTTAGATGCTCTTTAAAATGTATATTCTCATTTTGCGATTGAAATCTTCTGAAGACCACTTTACTCTTGTATTTCATAGGGAAGATAGGAGAAATGGTTGCCATGGTAACAAAATATAAATATTTTCCCATACTTATAAATTTTACATCTGAATTCAAATGTTCCGTACTGTCGGGAACTAAATATATGTCGACACAAAAAATCTGGTGTGACAAGCACAGTACACAACTTTCGATTACCGAAGGTAAGAGAAAGTTGTGTGCTGTGCGCCAGTCACACCAGATTTTTATCAATGAATTTAAATGAATCTGGATGGCATAGAGAGACAAAAATAATTCCCTAATTTTTAAATTAGAACTTTTCTTTGTCGTTCTGCTTTCATTCATGGGAAAATTTTTTTATATTTAAGCAATTTCCTGCCTTTATTTTACAGTATTCTCTTTGTGAAGAGAGAGAGAGAGAGAGAAAAAAAATTGAAAAGGAAAAGAGCGATGCTTAAATATTTTTAATATCAATTTTCCTCCTTCGTCTCTGAACATATGCTTTATAAACAAATTGAAAAATTCTATTTAACTTTTATACAAATATTTATATTAGAATCAAATGTTCTTGAAGGGGCACCTTGTTGATTGAATGTAAATTAATTATTAAGATAAAATTTGGAGCACATATACTTGCAAGTTTATATTAGGGCGTAAAATACTTTTTGGCAGCTGCGTATTATACAATTAGGTTTATTAACACACTTCTGTGAATTTCAACTTGATGTTTTCTAAGGTGTCATCTCTGAGTACTTTTGTTTTTTAC
Organism: Euborellia annulipes; assembly: GCA_023213315.1. Classification (NCBI taxonomy): domain Eukaryota; kingdom Metazoa; phylum Arthropoda; class Insecta; order Dermaptera; family Anisolabididae; genus Euborellia; species Euborellia annulipes. Next base: position 1,047 of record JAKCPI010014400.1, on the reverse strand, counting down.
TTTCTCTTACCTATGTATATATGTAATATATATATAGAGAGAAAGTATTGGATTCATGTCAAAAATTCGATGTCGAGATTTTGATGGATCTTCACGTTTTGAGGTCCCCTGAATCCAAAAAAGTGGTTTTCGCGACATGGTCTGTCTGTGTGTGGGTGGGTGGGTGGGTGTGTGTCAAATTTTAAGCATGAAGGAATTGAGCTATGAGGCTGAAATTTTATATTTAAGTTAAACACCCCCCGGGACCGGAAAAATAAGCTTTTAATCAAAATCGGCCAAAGAGTACTAGTACTTTACTGATGTACTTTTTCAGTTTTTTTCGATTTTCTCAAAATTCGCTCTAACGATTTTGATTAAAATTCAAAAATCAATTATGTTTTAGATGCTCTTTCAAATGTATATTCTCGTTTTGCCCACAAAATTGTTTGAAGCACACTTTACTCTTGTGCTTCATAGGAAAGATAGGAGAAATGGTTGCCATGGTAACAAAATATAAATATTTTCCCATACTTATAAATTTTACATCTGAATTCAAATATTCCCTACTGCCGGGAACTAAATACATGTCGACACAAAAAATCTGGTGTGACAAGCACAGTGCACAACTTTCGATTACCGAAGGTAAGAGAAAGTTGTGTGCTGTGCGCCAGTCACACCAGATTTTTTATATTATTGTGGTTTATTTATTACAATTTATGGGTGAAACTAAATTTATCTTATTTAGTAATATTGAACGACTCTTTTAACCTTTTTTTGTACCCATCATCACAGCCAGTCAATAAGAAAAAAATTATTCTCAATATATAATAATTTAAGGGACAGCGCAAAATAATATATTCATCCAAGGTCAGCGAGAGTTTTTTTTTATGAGTAAAATATATGCATGTCTGCAACAGTTCGACTGTCTTAAGGCTTTATTATGTCTCTCTGCTATTACTTTAGATATTTGGAAGAATTTAATTTTAAAATTATTATTTTGCTAAAAAAAATATGTATAAATTAAAAAAAAAAAAACCAATTATATATTATTCAATATATAGACCCATA
>JAKCPI010014399.1:0-12487 GCA_023213315.1 Euborellia annulipes | reverse complement strand
TATGTATAAATAAAACTCTATAATATATATATAACAAAACAATTAACTCTGCAACAATCAATATAAAAATATCATACTTATATATAAAAGGCTAAGCGGGTGTCCGATGTGTGAAACAACCAATCAGGCTCCTCAGGGATAGCCCCATGGTAACAAAATATAAATATTTACCCATGTTTACGATTTTTTTTATTTATTTACATTTTGAATTATAAAATATCGGCGTAAATTTTTTGTCTGTGTACCGGGAGAGTCCCGGAAAAAGGATACCATTCACAAAAAATCTTAAGTTCATGAATAATTAACCGCTAAAATAATCCTAACATATAAAAATGAAAAGGGAAAATGTGGCTGTACCGGTATGTATATAAGTAGGCGAGCAAGTGGGGGTCCAGGGTGTTAGCCCCTGTTTAAAAAAAGCCCGCCTCCGGCGGGGCTTTCCGTCTAGTGTATAAATAAAATTCTATAATATTTACATATAACAAATAATAAACTTTGCAACAATCAACAATAAAATATGTAGGGCCTATAAAAAACTCTATCTGTTCCTTGAATTAAAAGCAGGAACGCTAAATTGCACTCGGGAGAGCAATATCTGATAAATTTATTATAATATTTGAAAATAACTGGATTGTTCGAGTTGATTAATTAGAATTTAAATAGGAGAGACAAAAATCCCGCCACTGCAGTTCATAAAACGCTCAGGATCTTCGAGAATGGAAATTTTTTTGCAGAAATCCAAATTAAATTTGTTTAATTAAATTTCTTTTCTTCACGGCAATTAATTGATAAGTCAAGTCCGGATAACCGAATGTCGTTTGTTTAATGTCCAAATCACTCATACAGTCTAAAAGAATGGAAACACATATCCGTCGTTTAAAAATATTTAGATCTCATAGCGTAACATATTCTAGTAATATTCAATTACAAGAAATGTAATACATTGAGGGTGTTGAAGGGAAACCAAACGTGTTTGTATGTATTGTTTTTGTTGTTGGTGTAATGTTCTTGCTCTACCGTTGATGTAATCTCCTGAGAATTGGGCTCTCAGACATTACTGACGTCGACCTGGAAATTCATCGAACCTCATCAGAACGGACAATTCATTAATCCATTCATTATAAAATAATACAATTATACAAATATTGAATATATACTTTCTCTTATATTAATAACAAGTTTGCGTGATATTTGATTGAAATTCATTAATTTCAATTTACTTAAGACCTATTCAATCGAACTGATTTTACTTTCTCATATTCAAGGATATACACCCCTAAGTCCACAAAATGTGTGTAATCAAAATAAAGTAAGAAGTAAATGAGTTACGAGGTTGAAATTTTATATTAAAGTTAGGTATTCAACGGAGACGTGAAAATAAGCTTTTAAACAAAATCGGCCAATAAGTACTAGTACTTTACTGATATACTTTTTCAGTTTTTTTCGATTTTCTCAAAATTCGCTCTAACGATCTTGATTAAAATCCAAAAATGAATTATTTTTTAGATACTTTTTAAAATGTATATTCTCATTTCTCTCTCAAAATTGTGTGAAGATCACTTTACTTTTGTACTTCAGAAGAGAAATAGTTGTCATTGTAACAAAAATAAATAATTTCCTCTGATTATTATTTACCTCTTTCGGTTACAGTTTACAATATTATAAATATTTGAAATAATGAAGTATCGATGATTTTCGTCAGGCGTTCAGCAGCCTTGTTTTTCTGGGGCCACCCACCTCTCCCAATTCTCGGCATAACAACACGACTGTTGCCATATCTTCTTGCCAGGCCAGCTGGCTTCCTCTGATTATAAATTTTACATCTTGATTTCTAATGTACCATACTGTCAGAAAATTATATGTCGAAAAATCTGGCGTAACAAGCACAGAACACAACATTCAATTACCGAAGGTAAAAAAAAGTTGGGTGCTGTGCGACCATTCACACCGGATTTTTGTATTACGTATGCCCTTTAAAAAAACGATAAGTTTTTTTTTTTTCTCTTTACACTTATAATACAATTTATATATTTTTATTTCGAACCATTTCGGTTGGGGGTCCATTATTTATTATTATTCTATATTTGACAGAGATGTAGAGGTGATAATATATGGTTTACTGGATTTCCCCAATGATCAACCAGCTAGTAGTTTTTTCAATTTAATTATTAGAGGGGGGCTATTAATTAATGTGCCAGGGTACGTTTCGGTCGCTTATAAGACCATCCTCAGGGCCAAGCCATTATCAATAGGCCTATATTGATCCTCCAGTAATCATATTGGTAAATGTCAATATTAATTTAATAATCCAATGGCCAAATTAGATAGAGAGTATGTACTACGGACAGAGAGTGAGTGTAATTTGGTCATTGCATTATTAAATTAATAACAACATGACCACTTGAGGATCAATATATTGATAATGGCTGGTCCCATATGAGACCGAAACGTCGGCCCTGGCACATTGATTAATAATAAATAAATTGAAAAAACTACTAGCTGCTTGCTTATTGGAGAAATCCATAAACCTTTAAACTATTATAGGTCTGTAATATATAATCAGTGCCGGAACTAGGAGATTTTTTAGGGGGGGGCAAAATTTAATTGTCCACCCCCTTCTTAAAATTTTCTACACCAAATTCATATCATTTTACCTTTTTTTTAGTAAACCTTTCTTTAATTGCCGCCCCCTGATATCTGCCGCCCGGGGCACATGCACCCACTGCCCCCCCCCCCTAGATCCAGCCCTCTATATAATACAAAAACGTTAAAGTAAATGAGTTAAGGTTCACCCATCCAAGGTTAGACTTGCTTAGAGACAGAGTTGCTGTTAATTCTTTTTCCAAAAAAGCCTATTCGTTTCTGTTCTAGATAATTTCAAATTTGCAAAAAGTCAGGTCAATCGGACAACTAGAAAACAAACAATATTGTAAAAAAATATTGCTAATTTTTTAACACCGTCTTAAAAAAAATTCCGATTTGCCAAGAGCATATTCATGTTTTTTATTCTTGTTGTTGTTGCTGCAATCGATTGGTTGACTTGAATACTCTAATTGAATTCTTTGTGATATAAATGGATTGCTGGTTAGAGTCAATACTTTGCAATTCAGCATAGAAAAATAATATGATGATAAAAAAAAATCTTATTATTTTTACTTTTTAATAAAATAAATAAATTACTCTACCAATGCAACTTTCTAATTGCAATGAAAGGGAGAAAAGACTCAGAGAGAGAGAAAAACGTGCTAATTAATAAATAAAAGAAAGTGCAAAAACAAGGGCTGCGCCCATAAAAATTACCCTTTCGTAGATGAGGGTAAAAAATGAAAAAACTTTCTAGTAACGAAAGATAAATAGAGAAAAAAAACTACTGACCTCCTTTTATATCACTTTTAAAGAGGGAAAATGTATTGAGGTGCGGTTTTAAATATTGTCTAGTGCAAATACTTTTTTTTAGGTAAACTCTGGCTTTTTTGTATAAGATATAACGTTTCGGTCACTCATTCTGTGGCCTTTCTTCAGGTTTAAATTCAGATACAAACTCAAAGCGTATTACATCTAGCTACCTAAATTTTGTAGCTTTGTGATTGTATCTATACCTGAAGAAGGCCGAAACGTTGTATATTATATAAATAAAAAAACCATAGTTTAACTCTCAAATTGTCCCTTCTAAAATACTTATACTACTTTTGGCAATATTTGACAGCCAGAGAAATAAATAATATAAGAAGGTTAAATTAGTTTCTTTATTTGCCTTCTTTTTAAGATGTTTTTTTTTTCCTTTAATAGTCTATGAATACTATAACGTAAAAAAAGAAAATTTTACAATATTTTATCAGAGTAGGCTATTATTTTATTTCTTACGGTCAAGTGTCTAACTCGCGTTGAGGTTTGACGATTTTAATAAAAATCTCCTCACCCCCACCCCCTCTCCCCACGCTCAAAAACAAAGTTTCAAATCCTTTTTTTTTTTTTAATACTCACACTTTTTTCTCATTCACACTCACATTTACACACACACATACACACAGTCTTTTCGGCAACTTAGGCCATTTAAGACTTTAAACGATACTCGTATGTTTAATATATCAATTGGGGAATCCAGGCATTCTTATTTAAGCCATTTGGTATCCAAATGGCTTAAATAAAATCATCGGACTTTCTGGGGTCCGAACTCGCGACTTTTGCTATACGTGGTTAGCACGCTAACCCCTACACCAAGCCACGAGGGCAAAAATCCATTCTTAGAGAGTAAAATTTTTTTAAATATTTATGTTTTTCATAAGCTTAAGACCATTTGGACGCTAAAAGATCTGAGTCCGTGCAGCAGAAAAATTTGAATTATAAAAATTTTTTATAATAAATTTATTAGGAATTTAAGATCGGGGTAGGTTCCGCGGATTTTTATTATCCCTATGTCGGGGGCCCTGCAAATATGCAAATTTCCGCTTCTTTCGGCATAATATTCTACTGTCTTCAGAGCCTATCTAACTTTAAAATAATATAATTATGGAGAAAGCCAAAATCTTTTATCAAATTTTGAAATTAAATAAATTAAAAATATTTTCACTTTAATGCCTCAAGGAAAAAGAATAGTAAAAAATATTTTTTTTCACTCCATAAAGCAGCGTTTTCCAAACTGTGAGGTGCGCCTCCCTATAGAGGCGCGGACTAGTCTAAGGGGAGGCGCGATTCTTAGGCCACCAAGATCAATTTTCCAAATGATTGCTAGTTTTCTAAATAAAATAATTAAATAATTTAGAAGATTCTGGGACGGAGTTTTTAATTAAAATAATAAATATGAATAAATAAAAAAAAATACTTTTTTATAAATTTATATTTTTTAGTATTAAACATTTTTGTTTTTGTATTTTTTTATTAAATGGGTAGGGGGGGAGGCGTCTTACGATTAAATATTTTTAAGGGAGGTTAAAGTTTGGAAACCACTGGCCTAAAGTAAGACTCATTCTAGAAAATTATCCTATGTGTAAAACCCAAAAAGCGGATCCAGGGAAGTTTTTCAGGGTTTAAATTTTTTTCTGACGAGACGCGAAGCTCGCCGAAGGCGATTGCATTGTTAATTATTTTATTTATTAGGATTGGATAAGGGGTTGAAAAATTGAAAATAATGTTTTTTAAATTTATTTTAGCTAAATCGAAACCAAATAAATATAAAACATTCAAAAAATAGCGTTGATTATTATTTTATAATATTAAGGGATGAGATGAAGGGTTGATTATTTAAGAAAGGCCTTGGAATATTCCAAATCACTTGTTGACATTCTTTTCCATCTCTAAATATAGTTAGATAGATTAGAGCAAAAGATATTTTTTTACTTTTAATAAAAAGGGAATTGTTATTTTCATCTATTTATTCCTATAATAAGAGAGAAGAGAAAAGTTTATCTCGTTCAGTCGAGAACGTGGCCTGCTGACAGGCGTTTCTTAGTTGAGTTTAAAGTGAATCAAAGTGAATAATTAATATAGTGTAATCCACCCTGACCACCCCGTCAACCAGCACACCCTCTTGAGAGTCTTATTAAAGGTAATTATTATGCATTTTATCGTTGAAAAAAAAAATGATAGAAACAAATAATTTGACTGCGAAAAACGATTCTTTTGAATATGAAATTAAATATTTTGTATTTCACTAAGGGTAGAGGGAGAATATAAGCTGTTGAAAGGGGGAGGGGGAGTGTAGGTGTCATTGAAAACAAAATTATTTTTTTATTTTTTATCTTTTTTTTTTTAACACCTTTGTTCTCATTCACACTCACATTTACATTCACACAGTCTTACACAGGGGTGGATTAAGGGTTGAAAATTAAAATAAAATAATTTCAAAATAAAATAAAAATAATTATTTATATTTGTATTCAAATTATTTTGAGAGTAATTCCGCGGTGAAGGCTCGCATTTCCTTAAAGGGGGGGGTGAGGTATGAAGGCATTAACCAGGGGGGGTTAACGCCCCATCCCCCTATAATGCACAAAGATATTAATATTTTTTAATACTTTTACTAAAAAATAAGTGCATTCCGTTTGAGTTAAAATTTATATTCAATATTTAGCAAATAGTTTAGTAGGATAGAAACATTTTAATGTCATTCTAAAATTTCTTATTACTGGGGCGAATTAATTTTTGAAGATTTCGAAACTCTCATAACCAGATAATAATAACACTTGGTAACTTAGGAACCCATCGAATCCCTTGCAGAATTTTGTAGGGATTTTTTTCATTAGGTAGAAATGTAAGATATGATTAGTCCACTTAGAATTTTACTGGGGTGAGTTACCGCATCTTTTTGTATATAGATAAGTAGATAGTATAATCTCAATTCGGATTTAAATTTTTACTTTCTCTTACCTATATGTAGAAGTTAATATACATATATATAGAGAGAAAGTATTGGATTCATGTCAAAAATTCGATGTCGAGACTTTGATAGATATACACTTTTTGAGGTCCCTTGAATCCAAAAAAGTGGTTTTCGCGACATGGTCTGTCTGTGTGTCTGGGTTCAATTTAAAGCATGAAGGAATTGAGCTGAGAGGTTGAAATTTTATATTTAAGTTAGGCACCCCCCTAGGGGGTGAAAATAAGATTTGAGAAAAATATTTTTCTTCAGGAATGAAAGTTAGAAGAAAACGAAGCCAGAATGTTTTCTTTAAAAATATATTTTAACAGCTGACGTTTCGGCTTTGGTCAAAGCAAGGGCGGATCCAGAGATGTTTCTCGGGGGGGGGGGGGTAATCTGGTGTGACTCGTCGCACAACACACTATTTTTTCTTAATTTCGGTAATTTAAAGGCGCATTCTGTACTTGTTTGCCAGAATATAAATACAAATCAACCCCCCTTGTATCCGCCCTTGGGTCAAAGCCATCCTCGGAGCTGTTAGTGGTCATCCGAGAATGGCTTTGAACAAAGCCGAAACGTAAGCTGTTAAAATATATTTTTAAAGAAAACATTCTTGTTGCATTTTCTTTTAACTTTCATTCCTGATACAAATTTCACCAGCCATAAAATACCCTTAACCAGCGTTTTTCCTAGGATTGGCCACCAGGACCAATTTTTCAAATTATTCATATTACATTCTTGTTGCATTTTCTTTTAACTTTCATTCCTGATACAAATTTCACCAGCCATAAAATACCCTTAACCAGCGTTTTTCCTAGGATTGGCCACCAGGACCAATTTTTCAAATTATTCATATTACATTCTTGTTGCATTTTCTTTTAACTTTCATTCCTGATACAAATTTCACCAGCCATAAAATACCCTTAACCAGCGTTTTTCCTAGGATTGGCCACCAGGACCAATTTTTCAAATTATTCATATTACATTCTTGTTGCATTTTCTTTTAACTTTCATTCCTGATACAAATTTCACCAGCCATAAAATACCCTTAACCAGCGTTTTTCCTAGGATTGGCCACCAGGACCAATTTTTCAAATTATTCATATTACATTCTTGTTGCATTTTCTTTTAACTTTCATTCCTGATACAAATTTCACCAGCCATAAAATACCCTTAACCAGCGTTTTTCCTAGGATTGGCCACCAGGACCAATTTTTCAAATTATTCATATTACATTCTTGTTGCATTTTCTTTTAACTTTCATTCCTGATACAAATTTCACCAGCCATAAAATACCCTTAACCAGCGTTTTTCCTAGGATTGGCCACCAGGACCAATTTTTCAAATTATTCATATTACATTCTTGTTGCATTTTCTTTTAACTTTCATTCCTGATACAAATTTCACCAGCCATAAAATACCCTTAACCAGCGTTTTTCCTAGGATTGGCCACCAGGACCAATTTTTCAAATTATTCATATTACATTCTTGTTGCATTTTCTTTTAACTTTCATTCCTGATACAAATTTCACCAGCCATAAAATACCCTTAACCAGCGTTTTTCCTAGGATTGGCCACCAGGACCAATTTTTCAAATTATTCATATTACATTCTTGTTGCATTTTCTTTTAACTTTCATTCCTGATACAAATTTCACCAGCCATAAAATACCCTTAACCAGCGTTTTTCCTAGGATTGGCCACCAGGACCAATTTTTCAAATTATTCATATTACATTCTTGTTGCATTTTCTTTTAACTTTCATTCCTGATACAAATTTCACCAGCCATAAAATACCCTTAACCAGCGTTTTTCCTAGGATTGGCCACCAGGACCAATTTTTCAAATTATTGCTAGTTTTAATATAAATAAGAATAAATAAAAAAAAATATTTTTATATAAATTTATATTTTTTAGCATTAAAAATTTTTGTTTTTGTATTATTTTATAAAATGGGGGGGGGGGGGTCATAAGATTAAATATTTTTAAGGGAGGCGTTTGGAAATCACTGCTATAAAGCATATATTCACACTTATTTTTTAAAATTCGCTTGTTTTTTCGGCAATGGAGGCCATTTAGACTCGTCCTTATTTATTTCAATTGATTGGTATGGTATGGGATATTGTTGTTGTTGTTGTTGTTGTTCATAGCAGTTTATAAACAAAGTCGCTCCTTAATTTTTTTTGACTTTTTTGTGAAATTTTGTTAGTTCTTTTATTATTTCTTTTTGTGGAGAGTTTTTTAAACTCTTTTACTACATTTTGGAATAATAAAAGTTGGGTTTGCTTTTGGAATTTAGCTTAACTAAGGATTTCTCTGCGTTGTTAAGGTAAATATTTTGAATATTTTTTTTTTTTTTTTTATTTTTTTATTTTATCGAAATGGTCAAAACGCGTAGCCAATGTAGGCTTGGGACTAGAAGTATAGGTGTAGGAACCGATGATAGGTCATGTCCAGAAGATGATAGTGTAGAGAGACTTAATCAGGTGATCTGTAATTTAGAGAGCGAATTAGCTCGGCTTCGGGATGAGTTAGATTCGATTAAAAATGTTATTGGCCAAGGACAGGGAGATTCGGATGTCTGTCAGGGAAGTGAAATTATGTTAAATAATTCAGATATAGTTAGGGGGATTAGTGATAGGGTTTTGATATTAGGCGATAGTTTGTTTAAATATTCGGCTTCTTATGTAGCATCTAGTGGGTTTAATTCCTGGTATTTTCCTGGGGTGAGATTTGAGCAGTTAGCTGACATTGTAGAGGGTTATGTATGAGGTGGAAGGGATTTAGTGTTTGTCCATGTAGGTACGCATAATATTTATGATGCTAGTCCAGAAATATTTAGGTGGAAATTTGATAGGTTAGTTAATTGTCTTCGGGATAAATTTAACGGGGCAAAATTTATTTTTAATGGGATAGTTTATAGGAGAGATGTTGATTTTAGAAGAATTGACTGGGCCAATGACATTTTGAGTAGAGTCTGTTCTCAGTATGGTTGTACGTTCAAGAATCCAAATAGTTACCTAAATTGTAAGGATTTGGGGAGGAATGGAATTAATTTAAATAGGTCTGGTTCCTACAAGTTAGGGAAGGTGTGTGTTGAGACAATATTAGAGAATCAAAAAAACTAGATGGAGGGGGTAAGAGGACAACTACTTTAGTCAGTAAGAATATGGGGTTTAAAGTGTTAGTCCTTAATTGTAGGAGTATATTAAACAAAATTCTAAAATTTGAACAGCTTGTAGAATTAGTTGGGGCGGATATTATTGTAGGCACAGAATCTTGGCTTCGGGAGGAGATTTCGAGTAATGAGGTGTTCCCTAAAGGTTACATAGTTTATAGGCGAGATAGGCAAATTGTTAGAGGGGGTGGTGTTTTTATTGCGGTAAGGGAGGCTCTTCCAAGTGGTCTAAATTTTGTAGATCCACAGGAGGAAATATTGGGTGTAAATGTGAAATTTGGGCGCGTAAGTAGGGTGGTGGTGGGGTTATATAGATCGCCAAGTCAGGATTTCAAAATTTTAGAGAATTTAGATAATTTTTTAAATTGTACGTCCTTGGATGCTAAAGATATTTTGATCTGTGGAGATTTAAATTTGCCTGATGTTGATTGGTCATTTTTGTCAAATAGTAATTCTCTTAGTCAAATTTTGATTGATAATATTTTTAAAAGACGAAATTTTGTCCAAATTGTTAATGCTGGGACTAGGCAAAGGCCCAGTGGGCAAGCGTCTGTTCTTGATGTCTGTTTAACCAACTTTGATAGTGACAATATGAGAGTCACTGTTGAAGATGGCATTAGTGATCATTATTCGGTGGTGATAGAATATTTAGGGTCAGTCAGTCCGTCTCCAACCATTGAGAAAAGGCATTGGTTGTATAGGTTAGGAGATAAAGTAGGATTTGGCAATTTTTTGGAATCTAAATTTTTAGAATGGTCTGCTATTAGGGATATAGATCAGCAGTGGGATGAATTTAGAAATTTGCTAGAGGAAGGCAAATTTAAATTTGTTCCCTCCAAGTTAGTTAAAGTAGGGAGGGACCCAGTTTATTATGATAGAGCCATTAAGAAATTGAAGCGGAAGTGCAGGGTAGCATATTCTAATAGAAATAGGTCCCCGAGGGATAAGGAAAAATTTCGAAAGTTAAATAAGCTGTTAGTGGAGAAAAAGAAACTGGCTAGAATAAATTATTTGAATAATTATATAGATAGGAATTCTAGTGATAGGAATTGGTTTAATGTCTATTCATTTCTTAAGGGATTAAATGTTTCGGCAAGTGTCCCTGCTCTTTTGGCGGAGGGGGGTGATTTAGTTGAGGATAATGTTTTAAAGGCAAATTTGTTAAATAGGCAATATTCGTCTGTCTTTGTAGCTCCAGAGGTTGGGGAGGTGGTTGTCGAATGTCCTAGTGGGGATCAAATGGAAGATTTGGACATTGTGGAGTCGGATGTAGTCTTGGGTATTAAGGCGTTAAAATCGGGGAAGGCCTCAGGTGAAGATCAAATTAATAGTGACCTCTTAAAATTTGTAGTGGATAGTGTTTCCAAATTTTTGTGTTTTCTATTTAATAGGTGTTTAGAGGAGGGAATTATGCCGCGTGTTTGGAAAAGGGCGTTGGTTGTCCCTGTCTATAAGGGGGGTGATAAGAGCTTAGCTAGTAATTATAGGCCAGTAAGTTTGACTAGTGTGGTGTGCAAAATTTTAGAGAGAATAATAGACTCGCGTGTCCGTTCTTATTTAGAGGGGCGAAGATGGTTCTATCATAGGCAACATGGGTTTAGGACCGGTTATTCTTGTGGGTCTCAGTTAGTTTCTTTTGTTCAGGATTTGCAAGATGCTTTGGATAAAAATCAGCGGATAGATGCTGTTTTTTGGACTTTGCAAAAGCTTTCGATAAAGTCAGTCATAAAATTCTTTTAAAAAAATTGTCCGTACTAGGTTTGTCTGTTAAATTGGTTAGGTTTATTGAGTGTTTTCTTAATGATAGAACACAAATAGTAAAAGTAGGGAACGGTCTGTCAGATAGTGTAAATGTCACGTCTGGGGTGATACAGGGTAGTGTTTTAGGTCCCCTTCTTTTTCTTATATATGTCAATGATTTGCCTTCTTTAGTGCAATCATCAATTAGGCTTTTCGCAGATGATTGTGTCGTATATAGAATAGTGGATGGGGATAGTGATAGGGCCATTTTGCAGAATGATTTGAACCAAATTGTAGAGTGGTGTAGTTCTAATTCGATGGAACTCAACCACTCTAAGTCAAGTTTAGTTAAGTTTGGTTGTAGAAGTTTGATTTCTTCTGAAAATTATTTTGTCAATGGAAATATTATCAATGAATCTAAATTTTATAAATATTTGGGAGTTCACATTCAGGCGAATTTAAAGTGGGATACCCATATAAATTTTATAGTGAATAAGGCATATAGGAAATTAGGGATGTTTGGGAGAGTTTTGAGAGGTACGTCTAGAGAAGTCAAGTCCAAAGTTTATCTAACTTATGTGAGACCTAATTTAGAGTATTGTTCAATGGTGTGGGACAAACATTCGCAGCAGTTAGAGGGGAAGATAGAAATGGTTCAGAGAAGGGCTGCTAGATTTGTTTTTGGAAAATTTGATAGATTTAGTAGTCCTTCTTTGATGATTAGAGAGTTAGGGTGGGCTAGTCTATTAGAAAGGAGGGAGTGGGCAAAATTGAGGGTAATGTTTAAGGCGTATCAAGGTATTAGGAGTTGGGAGGAGATAACAAGTAGATTTCGCGAACCAAATTATTATAGTAGGGTTGATCATAGAAGGAAAATTCAGAAGCCAAGATTCTTGAAGAATGTAGGATTGCATTCGTTGGTAGGATCTGGAATTGATTTGTGGAACGGTTTGTCTGTCACTACTTGGGATTATAGTCCTCTGCCCCCTATGATTAAATCTATAATAAATTTTGTCAAGTCCTAATGTGCTAGTTGTGTGAAATTTTTATTTAGTTCTTGATCGCAGAGAATAGTTGAGGTAGAGAGGTCATACCATCCTTGTTAAGGTTTTGGCCAGGTTTTCCTTAACAGCTTAAGGCGAATGTCGGGATGGCTAAAGCGACGTTTACTCCTGGTCTCGTGGCTTGCGTGAATTTTTTGATATTGTTTTT
>JAKCPI010014398.1:0-15735 GCA_023213315.1 Euborellia annulipes | reverse complement strand
GATTACATTAACTTTCCCTGTTCAACCTACGGTTGATGGGCAAAGTTAAAAAAAAAGCAATAAATTTAAGTCAATTTTTTATTGAATAATAAATATATTATTTTAATCTTTTATTTGGGGAAATTCAGTGTAATGAAATTGATTTTAACAATTAGTAGTTGAAAGAAAAAGAGATGTAGGCTAATATTTGCGATAACAGATTTATGTAATTGTAATGGAGACACATCCAATGTGATGAGAGCGTTTTAATTTGAATAATATTATTAATCTACCTGGTGTAGAAACGACCACCGATGGAGGAGGTGTGACGGTGGCATAAGGTCGTGCAGTGGTGACCGGAACAAGTTCGACCCCAGTGCCTCCTTGACTTGGAACTTTCTTGGCCTTGGCTACAGCTGAAGAAATATCTGAATCTGGGCCCACGAACACCATTTTGGTTCGAACAACTCGATACCTGAAAGCCCACGCACACAATGCAATGACATTGACTAAAGCGGATTGTCAAATTTATTCTTTTACTTTCTCTTACCCTATATATGAAATATATAGAGAAAGAAAGTATTGCGATCATGTCAAAAATTCGAAGTCGAGATTTTTTTTTTTGTTTAAAAACTTATTTTTGAATATCCATCAAAATCTCGACATGGAATTTTTGGCATGATCGCAATACTTTCTCTCTCTATATATATAATATATCACATAGGGCCTATATAGAGAAAGTAATAAACACAATAATAAATCTCATCCATCAATTCGAACTTGAAATAAATATTCGGAAAATAACTTTTTGTAATGTTGGTGGTGGTGAGCCCCGCTAAAAGGGCTCTAGTATAAATGAAGAATAATAAGAAAACTTTTAGCAGATTTTTCCAAGTTTTCAAAGAAGAATGGACGGCAGCGCTTGTTTGGTTCCTTAATATCAATCAATGCAATAGCTACCCTGTATTATCTGCAACGTAGTCTCGGAGTCGAAGATAGCCATTAGGATCTACCCAGCCGTATGACCCGACAACAGTCCCATCTTCTAGCCGTTTCTCCTTTCGATACTGGCCAGATGTTGTTTGATATTTGAAATATCTCTCGGGGCCCTCGTCCGTTTGTATATGATATTGTGTCTCTGGTGCTGAATTCCAACCTCCAAGTCCGGATGATTCAATTTTTGCTCTTGCTATGGCTGCAACTGAACTCACGCACACCACCTGCAACAGAAATAATTAATAATTAAATTCATGCGGAAAAAATCAACAAACTTGGAGCGTTAGCGTGCCGAAATTTGGCCGCTGACAAAAATGCTTCATTACTAATAAATTTAGTAGAGTGCTTTTTATCAAAGGCAAAATATAATTTTATTTTTGTAAACCTAAACAAAAACATCCAAAAATTAATAAAACCAACCCAGGATTAATTAAATTAATTATAAATTTTAATTTTTAATGCCTCTACCGCAAATATATATAATTATTAAATATTGAGTATCGTTTAAGTCTTATAAGGCCTGAGTTGCCGAGAAGACTGTATGAATGTGTGTGTGTGTGTGAATACCGGTATATAATAATAATAATATTTATCCTCGTAGGCCCTATATGAGATAAAAGCACTATTTAAGTTACATTTGAATGAGCAGCCAGCATAAAAAATTTTCTTTTAAAAATGGCCCGGCGTCCGAAAAAGGTTTTTTTTTTTTTTTTTTTTTTTTAAACATTCACACTTTTTTCTCATTCACACTCACACTCACACACACATTCACACTGTCTTTTCGGCAGCTCAGGCCATATAAGACATTTACGATAACCGTTATTAATAATTATACATATATGGGGTCCAGGCATTTTTATTTAAGCCATCTGGATACCAGATGGCTTAAATAAAATCATCGGACTGCCTGGGGTCCGAACCCGCGACGTTTGGTATATGAGGTTAGCACGCTAACCTCTACACCACGCCCCGTGGGCCCGAAAAAGGTTGCCGACCCCTGGCATAGACAATCGGAATGCAGGTCTATAATTACTTTTGGTTTTGTGACTACTGCGAAATCTCTCGGAATGGATCTTGATTAGCCATAATAAATGGTCACTTCAATTCTAATCAGTTGCGTCATCTTCTTCTTTTCTCTCTCGAATATTCTTATTTATTCTTAAGCAAAAACAAAAATCGACTTTTTTTTAGCAATTTTATCTCAATTAATTTTTTAAATCTTCTCTGTGATTGTTGAATAATTTCCGAGATCTATATACCAGGTAACCAAGAAAGTTGGTGCGCTTTTCGTCCCTCAAAAATCTTTAACGCCCATTTTATTCTTGGAAATAATCACCATTAGCAGCGGACTCAACTTTCGATCATCAAAGGAAAGGTGCTGTGCGACAAGTCACACCAATTTTTGTTGTTTCTGATATAAAAATAATAAACAAAGAGAATAGACATTACAACAAACTATTTTGTAATTAAATATCCACGCAAAGTGGAGTGAAATTGCTTTTTAATTTATTCATTGTTTCTAAAGTCTATTCTTCTCTGTTTGACCCTCACAAAAAATAAAAAGACTTCCGTACACTTGAATGACGTCATTTTAGGGTTTGTTTCTTTTAAATTAAAATGATAAATCAGATGGATCAGTGGGAATTATACATTTTTGATAAATATCTTCCTGTTTTGTAATGAAATCACGATGACTGCTGAGAGTTGGTGTAAATTCGATATTAAAGAAATGTTAAATTTACTAGAAGGTCAAGAAATCGTAGCAAATTTATGCTCTTTTAGATCCCTCCAACTAATTACCAATAGACTCTGCAACTAGTGGACGGAACTTCGTTGATTTTTTTTTTCGTGGATTTAATAATATAAAACCAAATGGTTAAAAAAATGTAAAAATTCGTGAGGGTCTTATGGCTAGCAAGGCCAGAGGAAGGTAAATAAAAAAATCTGGTGTGACAGTTGGCACAGCACACAACTTACTCTTACCTTTGTAAATTGTGTTCTGTGCTTGTCAAACCAGTTTTTTTGTGCCGACATATGTTTACCAGTAGTTTCTGCCGATATATTAAAAAATTTATAAACGTGGGAAAATATTTATATTTTGTTAACATGCCAACCGTCCCAGGGGGGGGGGACCTAACATAAATATAAAATTTCAACCTCATCTTTTAGAAATGCCTGGACCCTAAATAATAATATATATTCATAACGGTTATCGTCAAAGTCTTAAATGGCCTCAGTTGCCGAAAAGACTGTGTGAATGTGTGTGTGAGTGTGAGTGTAAATGAGAAAAAAGTGTGAATGTTTAAAAAAAAAAAAAAAAACCTCATCTTTTCGTTCTTGAGATATTTTGTTCACACCATACACAGACCATGTCGCGAAAACCACTTTTTTTGATTCTGGAAATCTCGACATCGAATTTTTGACATGAATCCAATACTTTCTCTCTCTCTCTCTCTCTATATATAGGCCTATATATAGATTATATGGACCCTGTTATGCAATGGTGTGTCAAAGACCAAAAAATTCAAAAATGAGTTAAGCACGGAATATTGTTTCAAATGCTTTAATTAATAGTATTTTTTATGAAATATGTCCTAAAAAAATTTATATTTAATGTTACTTGCACAATTGACAAGAAAAATTATATAGAATCCAATGTAAACAAAAAACTTTATTGTTGATTTTCTCAAAACTCGATGTTTGGTCTTTGACACACCATTGCATAACAGGGTCCATATATTTTATTTTTAACCGCCACATAATCATCTAATCAATTTAAAAGTAAATAAAAAAAAATAACATTTTGGAAGAGCAATCGCCATCCTCTGGACCCATTTTACCTGCTAAATGCTAATATTTTGTATTCAGGAAATGTGCCAACTTGTCTCTTTATAAGGTGATTCTGTCTGTTTAGTTGTTTATAAATAGCAACTCGCGATCATCAATCCTTTTATAGTTACGTGTTTTTATTTCTGTTGAGAGAATTTGTATCACTTTCTAGGTGGGAAGGCGAGAGCAAAGAAAGCGAACCCGTTAGCTAAGATGCATCAGCGTTTTTCTGCTTCACTGCATTTCATTTGCGAATTCAGAATAAGATAAAATTAATTTTTCATGAACCGTTGGTTAATTTTTGGGTGGGGAACCATTTTGGCACGAGGGGCAGTTCAAAAGATGTTTTTATTTTAACGTATGTAAAGGGCAATCTGAACAAATCAAATTTTGTAACCGTCCTTGCCGGGAATCTAACTCAGGATCTCCAGATTTTCCGAGGCATCGGCGCACTATCTTTTCCACCCTGGGCCAAAGCCAAAAAATATTCACATTCCTTATACGGTCAACAAACAATTAAATAAAATAATATCCCTCGGGCTTGGTGTAGGGGTTAGAGTGCCAACTTTCTATACCGAGGGTCGCGGGTTCGGATCCCAGGCTGTCCGATGATTTTATTTAAGCCATTTGGATACCAAATGGTTTAAATAGAAATGCCTGGACCCCAATATAGATAGATTCATAAATAACGATTATCGTCGTCTTATATAGCCAAAGTTGCCGAAAAAGACTGTGGGAATGAGAACAAAGTGTGGATGTTAAAAAAAAACCTTCGTCCTTAATGAGACGGGGGGGGGGGGGGGGTCAGAGACAGTGAAAAAAGAACGATGAACGGGTCGTTTTAGAGATCGAACGGCGAACGACCCGTTCTTCAAAAAGAACGATTTTGCCCATCTCTAATATAATTTTAAAGAACTTTTATAAAAATTTTTTCTCTTTTTAGTACATTTATAAAAGCATTGTTTAAAAATTTTTTTTTTTTTTATTTATCTTTATTTATCTTATAGACACTCACGAAACATTGACTCTCGCCTATTTTTATAAAAATATACATGCGCACAATTCGTGCCAAAACAACAATGACAACTTTGTGCCTAATTAATTTATAAGCCAACGAGGACTGAAGATGGACAAATAAATTTTGTCCGAAACGTCTCCTTTTTCGGCATTTAGCATCCAAAGGCTCTCTTCATTTGCTGCACCTGTACTTGTTCTTTTCCATTCCATAACATCAACAGCAACTTCTCTTCGAATTATTTTTATTTATTACGAATGTGTTCATTAAAGTTTGAATTATTATTATTATTATTAGGCCGGTATTACACTATCAAAGATCTTTGTCAAAGATATTTGACAGTTTAAAGTTAAGATTCGATGCAGGACCGGTTGAAACTTCAATGCAGTGAGAGTTATAGGTGGTTTCTTTTCACGGTCGGTTGACGGATGTTGGGTTAGGTTTTAGTAAATAATTACCCCAAGGGGGGAGGAATTTATTTTTTTTGTGGTTCTTCCCCTTCCCTTTTTCCTTTTTTCTTTTTTTCCTCTCTTTTGGGTGGGGTGTTTTTTTTTTTTCTCTTTGTATATATATTATTATATATAAATAAAAAAAACCCTTAATCATTAAAATTATAGAAAAAAAAAAAAAAAAAAAAACCCACAAAAAAAAAAAAAAAATACACACACCCCATGCAGAAACAGCCCCCCCAAAAAAATAATATAATAAAAAAAAAAAAAAAAAAATATAAATAATTAAATTATTTTTAGAGGTATATGTTTATTTTTCAATGGTTTACGATTTTGGCCAATTTCAATCGTTTCGGCTTATAGCCTTCTTCAGAACCTGAATTAAAAAATAACAGAGACATTATTCATACAATGAGATAACATTTTTTTAAGATTATCTTATTATCTTCATTATGTACATATTGTTAGCCAATTTATAGACACAGATTGCTTCATTAATTAACATACAGTATTTTTATAATTAAATTTTAAGTTTCCTTAAATTCAATCTGAAAGTTTGTTAAATTTTAAAAATATTTTATCAAATTATATTGACAGGTCAATTTTTTTTGTAAAAAGTTATTCTACTTACATTGAATTTTCAGATTTAACAAATATTAAATATTAAATTTAATAATACGAATAGAAATTGTCAAACTAACCTGAACTTAAGGTGCGCGTCTCGAAAAGTCGTTAGAAAGCTTTTGACTACCGAGTTCCTCTAGGCGGCAAGAGATGGCGTTAGTGTTCCCCATAGGAAAACAAGGGACAAATTGCATTTCATTCTGGACTTTCCAGCTAATTAATTAAAGGCAAAAAATTAATTATTTTTTAACACAATGATTACTAATTTAATTATCTACAACTTATAGAGCTCCTTTTTTAAAATATCTTTTATTTAATGCGATTAATCTAAAAAAAAATTTTTTTTTTTCGAAAATCAAAAAAAGGGCTTCTATAAGTTGTAGATATTTTAAATAGCTTTAATTTAAAAAAAATTTGAGGTCGATAGCTTCTAAATTGTGGCCGCTGGAAAGTCCCAAAATTAGCACCCCGAGACGCGCACCTTAAAATATTAAAAAAAGAAAATTTCTGTTTTACTGTGATTTATGGTGTTCGAAAAAAAGGGATGTTTTATAAGATTTATTATAATAACTCGTATTATTAAATTTAATATTTAATATTTGTTAAATCTGAAAATTCAATGTAAGTAGAATAACTTTTTACAAAAAAATTGACCTGTCAATATAATTTGATAAAATATTTTTAAAATTTAACAAACTTTCAGATTGAATTTAAGGAAACTTAAAATTTAATTATAAAAATACTGTATGTTAATTAATGAAGCAATCTGTGTCTATAAATTGGCTAACAATATGTACATAATGAAGATAATAAGATAATCTTAAAAAAATGTTATCTCATTGTATGAATAATGTCTCTGTTATTTTTTAATTCAGGTTCTGAAGAAGGCTATAAGCCGAAACGATTGAAATTGGCCAAAATCGTAAACCATTGAAAAATAAACATATACCTCTAAAAATAATTTAATTATTTACTAAAACCTGACCAAACATCCGTCAACCGACCGTGAAAAGAAACCACCTATAACTCTCACTGCATTGATATTTGACAGTGTAATGAGTCAACTTTTATAAAATTTCTTTTAACTTATTGAGACAGCTACACTTGTTGCAGCTACAAAAGAAAAGAAAAGCTCATCATCCATTTTTAAACACCTTTGATGAAATATTTTACTTGTTAGTGTAATACCTATATAAAATCTTTTATAAAATAAAATATAATAAAATATTTTATAAAATATCTTTGACATAGATCTTTTATAGTGTAATACCGGCCTTAGGAGACCACATTTTTGTATTATTTATTAAAAATATATAAATACTGTACAGTATTTATAAATAATACAAAAATATTGTCTGAAATTTGAATGTTAGGCTGGGATGAGTAGAGTAAAAGGGGTTGGAGAGAAATAACCAGCAAATTTGTAGCTCCACCTGACGTCCTTTTATTTGGCAGATATTTCGATGCGTAGAACACACATCATCTTCAGTGCCGCGAGGATATAGTAGGTGGGCTTAGTCTATTAATATCAAATGCCTTAGGGGCGTTATACATAGTGGTGAGGTGCCTTCTCTAAGCTGATGACCGCTCTGTGTCCATAGCAGAATTGATATTCATATCAATATGGACTCTGATATTAATAGACTAAGCCCACCTACTATATCCTCGCGGCACTGAAGATGATGTGTGTTCTACGCATCGAAATATCTGCCAAATAAAAGGACGTCAGGTGGAGCTACAAATTTGCTGGTTACACTAGTCGACAAGGTTTTTTTCACAAGAAATCTGATTAGTGAACCTAGTGCATTTTTTCATTCTGAATTCAGATATGTAGTTAGAATTTTTCCATCAGGCACAGTCATAGGCGTAGCCACGGGGGGGGGGTTTTGGGGTTTCAAACCCCCCCCCCATTGGACCCAAGCCATGACTAGATATTTAAGCTCTATAATACAAAATACTTTTTCTCTCTATATATTTCATATATAGGGTAAGAGAAAGTAAAATATAATAATTTTCACTAGCTTAAAAAAAAAATTAAATAAAACGCAAAAAATTCGAGAAAATTCAGAATTTTCCCACTGAAAAGAATTGATTTTTGTTATGCTTTATCTCAGCCAAAAACATCGGAGATGCAAAAGGGGCGCCTCGCATTATTTTTGCCCAGCGTCGAGGTGAAATCAAAAAATGCGCCTCGCTTTTCTGATTTATATAAAAGCGAGGAAATATTTTCACTTAAATAAAACCCCTACAGAATTTTATTTGTTTCATATATCCTCGCTTTTATATAAATCAGAAAAGCGAGGCGCATTTTTTTTGATTTCACCTCGACGCTGGGCAAAAATAATGCGAGGCGCCCCTTTTTGCATCTCCGATGTTTTTGGCTGAGATTTCACTTCTTTTTGTGAAATATTACATTTAAATTTTATTTAATAATTTTTGTTTATTAAATATTAAATTATCCCATGAATAGATCTTTTAATATGCATTCCAAACAGTAAAAAATAAATACATCGTTTGGTATTAATTCAAAATAATAAACATAGTATTTCACCAAATTTTATAAAATTTTAGGATTTTTATTTTTGTTATGTTGGTAGGATGTGAATACATCGTTTGGTATCCATCCGAAACGATATACATAGGATTTCCCTAAATTTTATAAAATTTTAGGTTTTTTATTTTTGTTATGTTGGTAGGATGTAAACACATCGTTTGGTATCCATTTAAAACGATAAACATAGGATTTCACCAAATTTTATAAAATTTTAGGTTTTTTATTTTTGTTATGTTGGTAGGATTTAAACACATCGTTTGGTATCCATTCGAAACGATAAACATAGGATTTCACCAAATTTTATAAAATTTTAAGATTTTTATTTTTGTTATGTTGGTAGGATGTAAACACATCGTTTGGTATCCATTTAAAACGATAAACATAGGATTTCACCAAATTTTATAAAATTTTAGGTTTTTTATTTTTGTTATGTTGGTAGGATTTAAACACATCGTTTGGTATCCATTCAAAACGATAAACATAGGATTTCACCAAATTTTATAAAATTTTAAGATTTTTATTTTTCTTATGTTGGTAGGATGTAAACACATCGTTTGGTATCCATTCAAAACGATAAACATAGGATTTCACCAAATTTTATAAAATTTTAGGATTTTATTTTTGTTATGTTGGTAGAATGTAAATACATCGTTTGGTATCCATTCAAAACGATAAACATAGGATTTCACCAAATTTTATAAAATTTTAAGATTTTTATTTTTATTATGTTGGTAGGATGTAAACACATCGTTTGGTATCCATTCAAAACGATAAACATAGGATTTCACCAAATTTTATAAAATTTTAGGCTTTTTATTTTTGTTATGTTGGTAGAATGTAAACACATCGTTTGGTATCCATTAAAACGATAAACATAGGATTTCCCTCAAATTTTATAAAATTTTAGGATTTTTTATTTTTGTTATGTTGGTAGAATGTAAATACATCGTTTGGTATCCATTCGAAATGATAAACATAGGATTTCCAAATTTTCCTTAATACGAGCCGGAGAATGTTGTAGAATGAAATAAACAAGTTTGTATCCATTCGAAAAAAAAGGACCCAAAAGATAGGGGACACTCAACCATCTTGTCCGTCTCCATCCAACGAGCTATAACTTTTCAGCGCGCAATCTAAAAACTGATGGGAAAAAACAAAATTCCCAAATTTTATAAAATTTTAGTTTTCCTTATTTTTGTTATGTTGGTAGGATGTAAACACATCGTTTTGGTATCCATTCAAAACGATAAACATAGGATTTCACCAAATTTTATAAAATTTTAGGTTTTTATATTTTTGCTATGTTGGTAGAATCAAACACATCGCTTGGTACCCATTCAAAACGATAAACATAGGATTTCACCAAATTTTATAAAATTTTGGGATTTTTATTTTTCTTATGTTGGTAGATGTAAACACATCGTTTGATATCCATTCAAAACGATAAACATAGGGATTTCCCTAAATTTTATAAAAATTTTAGGATTTTTATTTTTGTTATGTTGGTAGAATGTAAATACATCGTTTGGTATCCATTCAAAACGATAAACATAGGATTTCACCAAATTTTATAAAATTTTAAGATTTTTATTTTTATTATGTTGGTAGGATGTAAACACATCGTTTGGTATCCATTCAAAACGATAAACATAGAATTTCCCTAAATTTTATAAAATTTTAGGTTTTTTATTTTTGTTATGTTGGTAGCACTTCTTATCACGTTAATCTATTGTATTTTTATCTGAAGGGATCCATCCTAAAAATTTTTATTCCATTAGGGATGCAAATTACTAATATTAATAGATATGTTTTTAGATGACGTCATCAGTGAGCAAAATAGTTAGAATTGTCTTTTGGCCATGTTAAAGATAGGACAAATTTGAAATTTTGAATACCTCTCAAAAAGTCACTTTTGATCCAAAATGAAATTTTATATCAAAGGTATCGGGTTTTTGATAGTATCTATTTGTATTTTAAATTTCATCCAAATCGGTCCAGCAGGGAAACCTGTAGCTTTGTCTAAAAATTTGAAAATTGAAGAAAAGAATGAAAAAAAAGAAAAAAATAAAAAGAAAAGAAAAAGAAAAAAAAAAAGGAAAAATAAGAGAACTAACTTTTGACCTTCCGAAATCGGCAAAATCTCAACTTTGAGCCTCGCCATTCTGTTTGGCACTGGAATTTTTTTTTTGAATTCGTGCTCAAAATAATCTTTATTTATTCTAGTTTAATATAAAAAAATTTGGCTCCGATATCTTAAAAACTTTTTTGAGATATTCGCCCAGAAAGAGAAAAGTTTCTCAAAAAAAATTTTTTCACGTCCCTATCTTTTATTAAGGATTTAAAATCATTCTTGATAATATAGTCTAGGGACGACTCGTCCATCTAAATGCAATGGGCCATTGGCATCTATTGGAATATCAACTAAATGGTAGTATTAAGAGTTTCTTTGCTTTCTTTTGCTTTTCACATGCTCGGCGACGAGTCGCTCCCGCGA
The DNA here is from genome assembly GCA_023213315.1 of Euborellia annulipes. NCBI lineage: Eukaryota > Metazoa > Arthropoda > Insecta > Dermaptera > Anisolabididae > Euborellia > Euborellia annulipes. The sequence continues at coordinate 4,795 of JAKCPI010014398.1, read as the reverse complement.
CTCTTGATAAAAAATTAAAGCCGCTTAAAATTGATTAAATCTCGCAAATGAAAAATAATAAAAATTATTATATAAATAAATTTTTTATTTTTTTTCTTAAAGAGGTCAGAGATAGAAGTCTGGTCAAGAGAAAAACTTAGAGAGACACCCCGGTATTTTAGGCCCATATACATAAAATTAAGAGATTTGCATCATTTATTGCCTGATACGAGTTGATTGAAAAATTGCGGCACTTAATTAAGAAAGGGCGGGCCCGAGGGGGGGTCCAGGGGGGGCAGTCATATATTTCATCAGACGCCTCATACTGCCCTATTAGTCGGGGGGGGGGGAGAAATAATCCTAAACCCCCCCCCATCAAAAACTTCTGGCTACGCCTATGGGCACAGTTTTAGAGATATAGAGCAAAATAGATTTTAGTCGAAAATGGGCTCTAAAACGGCTTTTATTTAGAAAGTTCAAATTATTTTTAACGCCGCACCCCGTCAAATTATGCAGATAGTTAGAATACATATAAATTTTAAGTTTCATCCCAATCGGAGGTCATTTAGACGTGCTGCAAACGGCTTAAAGTTTAGAAAAATCGAAATTTTCAAGATTTTTTTGCTTTGGTCACCCCTAATACAATTTTAGATACCCCTGAATGCAAAACACATATATGTACGATATTCTATAGTTCTTTGGCTTTCTAAAAGCATTCATTCATAAAAATCTGCTAATTATTAACGAAATTATTAACAAAAACGTGAGCAAAGAAAAAACACAAGTACACTCACTGGACGAAAAAATGGACCTCTTGTTCTTTTAGAATTATAAAGAAAGATATGAGATTCAAAAAATATTTTTTTTAATAATATATAATAAAGTTAGGGCCCGTGACCCGATGCTCAGAGAGGATACATTAGCTTCTCGTGGATAGGGTTCGCTTTTTAATTCAATTGAAGTCCATTTTTTTCGACCAGTGAATGTACTTGTGTTTTTTCTTTGCTGGCGTTTTTGTTAATAATTTCGTTAATAATTAGCAGATTTTTATGAATAAATGCTTTTTAGAAAGCCAAAGAACTATAGAATATCGTACATATATGTGTTTTGCATTCAGGGGTATCTAAAATTGTATTAGGGGTGACCAAAGCAAAAAAAATCTTGAAAATTTCGATTTTTCTAAACTTTAAGCCGTTTGCAGCACGTCTAAATGACCTCCGATTGGGATGAAACTTAAAATTTATATATATTCTAACTATCTGCATAATTTGACGGGGTGCGGCGTTAAAAATAATTTGAACTTTCTAAATAAAAGCCGTTTTAGAGCCCATTTTCGACTAAAATCTATTTTGCTCTATATCTCTAAAACTGTGCCTGATGGAAAAATTCTAACTACATATCTGAATTCAGGATGAAAAATACTTCTAGAATTTCATATCTTCTTTCTTGTAAAAGAAAAAAAGTTCATTTTTGTCGACTAGTGTTATTTCTCTCCAACCCCTTTATATTGTCTGTAATTTTGTTTTTAAAATACTCATGTTTGTCTGTTAAATGATTGATCTTAATTTTTAATTAAATGCTTTTATTGAACTTGCTCTTTCAAGGTCACCAACTTTTAGTCTTTCCTTAAGAGACAAAAAATATGGCAATATTTGTGTAGCTTGTATTATTCATATTTATATCAGAGATTTATGCAGGATTGAAATCTCATTAAGTCGAATTCTTCTTCTCTCCTAGCTCCATTCCCGCGATGCGGGGTCGGCGAACCTCACTCTTTCCCTCCAACCCTATCATACGTTTTTACGACCGGCCCGGCACACGGTCTGATGCCTGTTGAAAAGAGGAAGGAAGAGACAGACATTTTTTTTTTTTTTTTTTTAAACATTCACACTTTTTTCTCATTCACACTCACATTCACACAGTCTTTTCGGCAACTCAGGCCATTTAAGACTTTAGACGATAACCGTTGGTAATATATATTATCTATTGTGGGTTGAGGCATTTCTATTTAAGCCATCTGGTATCCAAATGGCTTAAATAAAATCATCAGACTGCCTGGGTTCGAACCCGCGACGTTTGGTATAGGAGGTAGGCACGCTACCTACTACGCCACACCCCGGGGCGAGACAGACATTTAAAGAACTGACCCAACTCGGGCAGCTCGTGGTCCCCATCCACGTACCCTAAGATGTGGGCCCCTGACCCTCTACTGTTCAGTTTTATTTAATATGGAGATAGAGAAGAAGGGTCGGAATGAGTAGATGGGGGTCGATTAACAAATTATTTTCCTCTCGTGATCTGCTAAAAGCCTTAAAAGGAGATGGAGAGTGATCACTAGGGCTCGGATTTATAGGCACTAAAAATCTTTAAAATAGGCAGGCAACTAAGCACTAAAAATCATTAAAATAGGCACTTAAAAAGGCATTTATTGTAAAAAAAGGCACTTAAAAGGCATTATTTAAGATAAAAAATTTAAAAAATCTGGTGTGACTGGCGCACAGCACACAACTTTCTCTTACCTTCGGTAATCGAAAGTTGTGTACTGTGCTTGTCACACCAGATTTTTTGTGTCGACATGTATTTAGTTTCGACAGTACAGTATATTCGATTTTCAAGATGTAAAATTTATAAGTATAGCGAAATATTTATATTTTGTTACCATGGCAACCATTTCTCCTATCTTTTCTATGTAGTACAAGAGTAAAGTCGTCTTCAGAAGATTTCAATGACAAAATGAGAATATACATTTTATTGAGAATCTAAAAAATAATTGATTTTTGAATTTAAAAAAAAATCGTTGGAGCAAATTTTAAGAAAATCGAAAAAAACTGAAAAAGTACATCAGTAAAGCACTAGTACTCTTTGGTTGATTTTGTTCAAAAGCTTCGTGTCACGTCCCATGGGGGTGCCTAACTTAAATATAAAATTTCAACCTCCTAGCTCTTTTCGTTCTTGAGATATTTTGTTCACAGACAGACAGACACACACACACACACACAGACAGACCATGTCGCGAAAACCACTTTTTTGGATTCAGGGGACCTCAAAATGTGAAGATCCATCAAAATCTCGACATTGAATTTTTGACATGAAACCAATACTTTCTCTCTCTATATATATTAACATATATATAGAGGTAAGAGAAAGTAAAAATTGATGTCTTATTTTTGGAAACAAAGATAAAACAATTACGTCCTTTGCACAAAGATGGCCGAATGAGGGCGGAGGGGGCGAAGCCCAACTAGGACGCTGTTTTTCGTTCGACCTTTTTTTTTTTTTTTTTTTTTTTTAGTATTCGAATCTCGTTCGATTTTTTTTTGTAATTTTTCTCCGGATTTGTGATATAAAATGAATTTATTGTGAAATTTCAAAAAAAAGCCGAAATTGGCTTAAAATAGCTTATTTTAAGTTAAAATACTTAAAATAGGCACTAAAAAAGGCATTTATAGATGAAATAGGCACTAAAAGCTGAAATCGGCCAAAATAGGCATTATAGGCACTAACAAATGCCTCTTATTTTATTCAGAATTTCATGAAACGTATACATATCATATTGGCCTAAATTTTAAGCCATAAATTAAAAAAAGGCAAATAGGGCAAAATCCGAGCCCTAGTGATCACAGGTCAGACCTTGTTTCCGATGACGCAATTCTTCCCCTTCATCTCTTCTTTTTGTGAAATGAAAAGTGACACACACACACACACACACACCCTTTCTTTGTGGGGAAGATAAACAGACAAGGAGAGGCCTAGGTGAAGGTAAAAGTGACCGGTTCATATTTTTCTATAAAATCCGGCATCTCTGACGTAATTGTGAGCAGCTGTTTAGAAAGAAAGAAAAAAAAAAAAAGATTCCGGGTTTTGTATCGTGGCTAAGTTAATTAGAATTAAAAATAAAAAATTCCCATAGCAAACTCCTTGACCTGAATGACGCCGACCAAGTCTTTGTTTTTTCCTTTTATCATGTGAAATGGGGCATCTTCTGCGTCTTCTTTATTTTGATCGAGTTTCAATTTTTACTTTCTATAAATACGATGTCGATATTTTATATTTAAGTTAGGCGCGAAGCCTTTGAACAAAAGGTACTAGTACTTTACTGATGTATATTTTCAGTTTTTTTTTTTGTCTTTTTCAACGCAAATGAGAGGAGGGAAGTCAAATGAATTTTTATAGAGGAAATAATTTATACCTTCCCTTTCCTTAAAAAAAAGAATATTTTTACCTGTAATGACAAAAAAAAAGAAAGAAATTTACATAACTGTGACAAAAGTATGCTCTATTAATACCAGAGATAAAGTTGAATTTTAACCAAAACAAAAAAGCAAAATTGACAGCACACAACTTTCTCTTATCTTTGTTGTGTTCTGTGCTTGTCACACCAGCAGAGTTTTCCTAACAGAGACATTATTGGCAATTTTTGAAAATCTTCCGTCACCGTCAAGTGGGATTTGAACCCGAGTCAGGGCGGATCCAGAGGGCAATTAACCCCCCTTTACCCCCCCCCGCCCCCCGCCCTTGACCCGAGTTGTGTAGCAACATGATTTTTTCAACCCTTTTCGGCTTCAGATGCCATTTAGAGGTATACAATTGAAAATACATCCGATGGCTCCCGGAATGCAACGCGTTTATTTATTTAAAGATCTATGTTGAGATGATCTATGATCTCGTAAATAAAAATAAAATCACCTGTGGCGTGATTCCGAGCTCCTTTTGTTTTCATCAAAAGGAAAGTTTGCTCTAAATGGGGAGGATAAGAGGTTGCAATCAATAGATATTTGGCCATCAAATTATTTGAAGGATCACGAACGAGAAAAAG
>JAKCPI010014397.1:0-15849 GCA_023213315.1 Euborellia annulipes | reverse complement strand
TGTTTTTTCAATGCTTTTAGCAATACGTAACTGAACGAAGTACAACACTTTTTTATTACGTATTGCTAAATAATTGTCGCAAATGAGATGGAGAACATTGTAATGTATACACAACAACTATTATTTAAAAAATGTATGTTGTGCAATGTGCATGTTAAATTTTTGTTAAATACTATGCACAACATACATTTTGTGAATAATAGTTGTTGTGTATACATTACAATGTTCTCCATCTCATTTGCGACAATTATTTCGTCTTGAAGATGGGAACGACGCGCTCCCGAAACGCCGACGAAATAATATAAAAGTTTTTTTATTTATGCTGGCTGCCTTTCCTCATTGAGCTCCTTAGTCAATTTTTAAGTATTTTTCGATTTTCTCTAACGATTTTGATCAAAATTCATAACCCGAGTCAAAACAAATTCCTATTTAAACCTTTAAATCTTCAGAGGTTTTCGAGGGTCAGTTTGAAGATTGGATTCAACATAGAAAGTAATCCCAGTCTCTACCTCAAAATCCTACTTGCGGACGGTTTTACAACTTCGAGGTTGAAATCAGAACGGCAGAATCTACAATTGACCCTCAAAAACTTCTATCCATTTAGAAATTATTCTATACTGGTTTGAACCTCAAAAACCTCAAATGAGAGTTTCTAGTTAGGATTTCAAATCAATCGGTAATTCATATTTAAACTTCATAGTCTTTAATGAGGGATTTGAGTGGAAATTCATGTAGATGTTCTAAAGAGTACTATCAGTAAAGTTTTTCGTGAAAATTGTTTGAAGTTCAATTTATTAGTTCCTACCACTTCATTAAACAGAAAAAATAAGAAGTCCTTGGACAGTAATACAGATGTAGAAATATGGCCTCTTGTTTTAGGAGTTAAAAGACAGCCTGCACTCCTGAGGATGGGTTAATAGCCCGAAATATATTGAGTTGTAAAATCTAACAATTCTTGCATTTATAGCCTAGTGAAACCTCACATATATTAAATAAGTTTCACGTAAAACCTACACCACTTTCCCTCCAAACTATTAAAAGAGTTTTCTGACCGAAGGCATGAAATTTTTCTAACTTGAATTAATCTAGAATCAGGGGCGTATATAAGGGGGGAGGTGAGGAGACCAGGGACTCCCTCCCACAAAATTCGTGTACAACGAAAAAATTTGGATTAAAAAAAAATTTGTCTTTGAGAGGATCCGAGCCCCTCGGGACTCAAGATATCCGCTAATTTAAAAATATTTTTTTGTATGGGAGGAGAGGGATATTTAAAAAAAGAGTGCCCCCCCCAAAAAAAATTCTATATACGCCCTTGTCTGGAATTAATATAAAAGAAAAAGAAAAGAGATCTAAATGTCGAAAAAGACTTTAAAAAAGCAAAAAGGTAATTCTCTAAGATAAACTTCACTTAAAGACTCTAGTAATTTTCAATTTCTTTTGAGATAATAATAAATGGAAATGTCTTGAAAAGGTAAAAAATAACAAGCAATGAAAATCCAAATGAATAAAAAAAAAAATGTTAGACCAGTCTGAATTAAAAAGACGTGTTGGAAAAAAAACCAAAAAAGAGATTCCTTTTCAACTTAATCAGTGGCGCAACCAGGATTTGCTCCTGGGGGGGGGTTTCCGGGGGGGAGGGGCTGATCTCAAATATTTTTCTGTGAAAAAATTTTTTTTTTCGCAGAACCGAAGTTTTTTTGCCTTGCGGGGAAATTTTTTCCAGTCCGTAAAAATATTTTCTTTTTTTTTTTAGAGACGCTAAATTTTTGCCGCCCTGTGGTACCAAATTTTTCCCCCATGTGCCGCCCGCGGAACCAAATTTTTTTTCCATGCGCCGCCCGCGGAACATTTCCTCTTTTTTGCGGAACCGAAATGATTATATTTTTTCTTTTCTATTTGTAATATATATATTTTGATTTTTTTTTATCTCCTGGGGGTTAAAACCCCAACCCCCCCCCCTGGTTGCGCCTATGAACTTAATACATATCTAAGTAAGTATATTTGTACAATATAATATTTTTTTGAACTAAATCAAATATTATTTGTCTCTTAAAAAAAAAAAACAACAAATATGGATGAATTGAATTTTTATCTGTTGAAATTATTCAAAGTCAAAAGAAGAATTTTTTAATTTTCAAGTCTTTTAAATGAAAGGATTCTCAAGAAAAAAAATTTCTAAAGATTAAAATAAAAAGTGAGTGAACTTGGGGGTTGAATTCATCTGCTTGCTGCCTGCCTTTCTTGTAAAATATTTAATAATGCCATTCAACAAGTTTTTTTTTCTTTTTTTTTGTCAAATAAATAGAATAAGAAGATTATATAAAAAAAGAAAAAGAAAAATGAATGCAAAGAACTTTTTTAACGTTTCAATTCCTAATTTAACCATGAATTCCATTTATTTGTATATAAAAAGACCGATGGCGCAAAGGAAGGAGTCGAAAAAATATAATTTTTTCTTTCAAAAATGAATTATTATTTTTACATTTCTTTATCTTTATTCTGTTATTTTTAGAAAGTGGAAGATATCCTTGCATAAATTTGACTTTATTTCTTTACCCCCACTCCGCCTTTAAATCTCATCTTTTACCTCTAGTGGGCTCAAGTCACGCCAAAATTTCCTGTTAATATGCCAACATCCATGTAGGAAGCTAAAAGTTTTTTTTTTTTCTTTCTTAATTTCCTTCTAATATTGTTAATAATAGACCAATGCCACCGGGAGATCATTATCCATGATTAGAAATATTCTTAATTTATTTTAAAATATCTAGTCGTCACAATAAGTTTAGATAAATCGCGTTTTTCATAAAATTAATTGACCTCCTCCTGAACCTGATATGAACTCTCTTTAGTGAAAATCTGGTGTGACTGGCGCACAGCACACAACTTTCTCTTACCCTTCGGTAAGAGAAAGTTGTGCACCGTGCTGGTCACACCAGATTTTTTGTGTCGAGATATATTTAGTTTCCGATAGCATCTTAGTTTCAAACTTGCATTTTAAATGTTGACTGCTTCAAATAAACTATGGTTATTTTTCAAAATTTTAATCTCATATTTGGACATTTTATACACAATATAGAATCGTAAATAAATACAAAATTTCATAAGAATTGGAAAAAAAAATTTTAAATGCCTAAAAAGTTCTAAAGGGGACCCCCTTTGAATCGAAATTAACATACAAATCCCTATAGGAAATTAACATTGTTCCTATGCGAAGATAAGGTGGAAAGGGAATTTAAAAAGAGTAGAGAGAGACGATAATGTTTGCAAGTGAGAGAGAGACATATATGTTTTCTTTGAAACAATTAAAGACACAAATAAATTTTAAAAAAATGGGAATTTAAATAATAATTGATTTTTAATCTAATAAAAAGAAAAAAGATTTAAATTCCGTTACCATGGCAACCAGTTCTATCTTTCCTATGAAGAACAAGAGTAAAGTGGTCTTCAGAAGATTTCAACGGCAAAATGAGAATATACATTTTAAAGAGCATCTAAAAAATAGTTCATTTATGAATTTTAAAAAAAATCCTTGAAGGGAATTTTGAGAAAATCGAAAAAAACTGAAAAAGTACATCAGTAAAGTACTAGTACTTTTTGGCCGATTTTGTTCAAAAGCTTATTTTGAGATTCTTCAAAGGTACCTAAGTTAAATATAAAATTTCAATCCGCTAGCTCAACTCCTTCATGCTAAAAATCTGTCCACACACACATACACACACACACAGACACACACACACACAGACCAATTTGCGGGACCCACTTTTTTGGACTCAGGGGACCTCAAAAACATGTATATCCATCAAAATCTCGACATCGAATTTTTGACATGATCGCAATACTTTCTCTCTCATATATTTCATATATAGGGTACGAGAAAGTAAAAAAAAGACTCTGGAGTCCAACTTCTAGATTCGACTTCTTTAATCAGACTGATTCTAAAAACCCTCACTGAGAGGATAATTTCCTCACTAATATAAATTTCTCAAGCAATAGCCACATATGAATTGATTACTCACAAAATTTGTTAAATATTGGTATGACTACAGTAGTTATTGCAAGTCGAGACATTTGATAAAAGAAAAAATTCTCTAGTACGTCCTGGCTTGGAATATTGGATGGATTTCATCGCAATAGTCCGAGAATAGAGAGAGTTGCTGTGACGTTAGAGATAGGAAATGATGTAACTTCACGGGGTGCCGGTAGATGGCTACGGCCAGAGGCCGGTTGGGTTTGAGGTGTGTGTCTTCGTGCACGTAAGCACCTCCAGTAAATAAACGGGGATCTCAACAATAATTTCAAATAATAATAATGAAATCGACTTACCTTGAGCAAGATAGAGGCTTCAGCTCCAATTTCCTGGAAGCCAGGGACACTTGCTTTGCATCGATACTGACCCGCCGTCGATTTATCAGCTTCTAGTGTGAGATTCGGCGTAGTTCCTACCACCTGTACAACAACAACAACAATAACATTAGAAGAAAAAATAACAAATTACTTCATATGCCTGAATCTTTTCTTGTTACTTGTTTTTTTAAACGAAAGCTAAATTAATAAATAAGAGAGATAATGAATTAATGATAATTACCTTTGCGGCATCTTCGTGGACCCAAACAATATCCGGGTTTGGATTTCCATCGACATCGCATAATAAGGTAACTGAAGTTCCAGCATCCGCTTGGACGGATCTCGGCCTGGACCGGAATCTTGGGCCATCTACAAAAGAGAACCAAAAAATATTGAAACTCAATCCTTATGGAAATGTGATTTAAAATTATTTTTAAATTAACCAGCAATTTTATCACTTGAGTATGAAATTTTTCATTAGCGCTTTTATCCCAATTTTTTTTTTTTTTTTTTTTTTTAATTTTTACTTTTTTTTTTCTTTAACAAAAATTCAAAATTAATTTAGAGATCGTGTTTAGAGCCCTCTAATTCATCTCTGACTTGTCTATACACTCTGGCCGGGAGCCTGGCAACGGAGAATCACCACACTCGTTGCGATTAAGCGATGATTGCTCGGGATTGGTGTCCCCGAGCAATGTGTGAGCAGTGTGGAACGTCCCCCGGAGCCAACGATACAACATTTTGTAAATTAATTAAATAAAATTCTAGCCACTAAAAAGGCTGCAGTAGCCGAAAAGGGTTTAAAAAAATTTATATACCTTCGTTGGTGATTCAATACACCCTGATCAAAGGTTACAAATATGTAAGAGAATAAAATCGAAATTAAATTTCCAATTGTGTCCGTCATCATAAGATGGATTGAACCCTGTTACGCATTAGTGTGTCAAGAGCCAAAAAAATAAAAATTGAGTTAAGCACGGAATATTGTTTCAAATGCTATAATTAATAGTATTTTTTATGAAATATGTCCTAAACAAATTTATATTTAATGTTACTTGCACAATTGACAAAAAAAATTATATATAATCCAATAAAAACAAAAAACTTCAATGTTAATTTTCTCAAAACTCGGTAGCTGGCGCTTGACACACTAATGCGTAACAGGGTCCAAATAGAAGATGATTATCATTTTAGTTTAAGTCTTCATTAAAATTAAGAGAATTTATTAGTCAAGGGAGTTTTCAAACTCTCATTTTCCCCCAAAATCTATAAATCAGAATAGAGAGAGAAATATAGTGTTAAAACTTTGTTAAGTCATAAAAAAATTATATATTCTTTAAAATTTAATCATTTAAGTGGAGGGGATGGTGTAGGTCCTACATAAAATGATGGCTAAAAAAATAAACACCTTTAAATTAAATTAATGCTTGATTTTATCCATTTTGGAAAAAAAGAAAAATGGAAATGTATTTTTGGAAATGTCTCTTATTTAATTTGGAAAGGAAAGAGAGAGAGAGAGAGAGAGAGAGAGAGAGAGAGAGAGAGAGAGAGAGAGAGAGAGAGAGAGAGAGAGAGTGGGAACCTACATGCGATGTCGAGTGTTTCCGACTCCTCACTTTTGCCCACTGCATTGTGTGCCTGGCATTTCACAATCGCGTCGTGATAAGCCCTTGTCACATTGGTCAGCACGAGGAGGGTCGTTACGTGACCTGGCGCAGGTCGATCGTTGATGAACCACCGATAAGTCACATCCTTCAAATAAAATAAAAAAAAAAGAGAACGAGATGAGAGACACGAATAAGCAATAGAAATCAATGTTCCATTGGAATGGACAGACAAATTGACATGAAAAGAATTTTTTAAATCTTCAAGTAAAAATGTCAAATTATTATTTTTTTTTTATTCTCTTTGTGTTAATGATAAATAAATGAATTTGACATTTTTTTTTTTATGAAAAATTTTTCATTTAATTGAAAAAGATGAAATGAATAAAAAATGCAGCCAGGTGAATAAATTGCATCTAAAAAGAAAATATTTTTTTTATTAGTGACGTTTCCGACCTGACTGTGATCTTCTTCAGAGCTATACAAACAAACATAAAAAAAAAAAACACACAAATTGAAGATTGTAATTAACAACAAAATTTGGAATTATAATTTTTAAGATTCTAAATTAATTGCTAGGCAACGAGAAGTGAGATTCCTAGCACAAGAGGCGAAACTTCTATCATTGAAGAAGTCAATTTTTAATTGTTATCCAAAAAAGAAAATTAAAATGTTTAATATGGATACAGGAGACGAGACACAGCTGTAAGGAGATTAAATAAAAATTTTTTATTTAATTGTTGACGTTTTTGTCTTTAATTACGACCTTCCTCAGGCAATTGTTACAATACAAGATATTCAGTATTATTAATATTGCAAATTATACAAATTATAGAATTCAATTCAATGTACAGTATTTATATTATATGAAACTGGAGTATATCTACATATAAAGTTTCTATACCAAGTGGTTACTTGCCAAATGAGCATTGGATGACGGCTCAAAGAAAAATAAAATTTTTATTTAAATCTTATTGCCTTATAGAGATTATTGGAGACTTAAATTTGGCCAACCTACGTAGTAAAAAAGAGAAAGTCATAGTAAGATTTTAATAAAAATTTTATTTTTCCTTGAGCCGTCATCCAATTTTCATTTGACAAGTAACCACTTGGGGTTGAAATATATTTATGTAAGAATTTAATTAATGTAAGCTCCGATCGAACAGGTCACTTTTATAAAAACACGATTTGTAGATAATAATTTTCTATAATCTTGTTATTGTAACAAATGTCCTGAGGAAGGTGGTGATTGCCTATCGAAACAATTAAATAAAAGATTTATTGCGGTAGCTTCTTATTCGTAGCACAGTTGTTCGGTGTTTTCAATAAAATAATGCGGATAATTATTTTATTTTTACTTTCTCTTACCTTTATATATGTTAATATATATAGAGAGAAGTATTGGATTCATGTCAAAAATTCAATGTAGAGATTTTGACGGATATACACGTTTTGAGGTCCCCTGAATCCAAAAAAGTGGTTTTCGCGACATAGTCTGTCTAAAGTTATGTGTCTGTGAAGAGAATATCCCAAAAATGAAAAAAAGCTAGGAGGTTGAAATTTTATATTTAAGTTAGTTACCCCCATGGGACGAAACACGAAGCTTTTAATCAAAATCTGCCAAAGAGTACTATTACTTTACTGATGTACTTTTTCAGTTTTTTTTTTCATTTTCTCAAAATTTGCTCATTTGCTCAATGATTTTAATTAAAATTCAAAAATCAATTAATTTTTAGATGCTCTTTAAAATGTATATTCTCATTTTGCTCTCAAAATTGTTTGAAGCCCACTTTACTCTTGTACTCCATAGGAAAGATAGGAGAAATGGCTGCCATGGTAACAAAATATAAATATTTTCCCATGTTTATAAATCATAGCTTATATAGGCGGAAACGAAATATATCTTGACACAAAAAAATTTGGTGAGACCAGAAAAAAGATTTAATTTTTTAATTTAAAAAAAGAGGAATTTGGTGATGTCACACCAGATTTTTATGAATAAGAAGATACAGCATTATAATTCTAAATATAAAACTTCGTTGAGAATCGTCATATTAAATTCATCTCTTAGGTATTTAATTAATCTCCTGGCTGTTACGTCTCCTGTATCAATTTTAAATTCTACAACCTCCTCTCATCGTTGATTGAAAATGTTTAATTGTATTTTCTTATTTTTTTATATCGACAGCTTTTCTATTAAAATTTGATCATACCGAGTGGCTAAGAAAATAAAAGACTAAAATGAATAAATACAAGTTGTCGTTTTTTGTAAAAATGCCTGGCTTACCTGGGGGTTGGCGTCGGCATGGCAGAGCAATCGCACTTCGGCGCCTTCGCTGAGCCTCACGGAACCCACATGAGACGGTGGTGGTGCAAGTAACGAGGCACCAAGTCCGGCAGCATGCAACAATTCGCCTGTGGACGAGGCGCCTAAATCCGGCGCCGCAGGCCCAGCCACGGTCAACGTCACTTTGGGTGCGTATTTCACTTCGAGGCGTAAATGCGCCGCTCGATACGACCGATCGGCTGCATTCTGAGCCTGGCATGTAAACGTCGTGTTGTGGTGACGTTTCTTAGGTGCCAGTTTTAAAATGGACCGCGCGGTAAATCTCCGTCCATCAGCCAACTCCTCTACAAGATATTCAACGCCATCGGTGAGGACGTTGCCGAAACCATCAATCCACGTGATCTGCAAAAGAGAAATGCATCACGGTTTTTTTTTTTTTGGGGCAAAATTTAACAGCATGATTATTTAATAACGAAAGAGCCCAAACGAACAATTCTTTATTAATAATAGCGGCGCCAGAGAACAGAAAAATGTTAATATTTAAATAAAAAGAATTTTTAAAATAGAATCCTTTTAGGCCATTGTCTGTCTGACATTGAGCCAACAGCACCAGCTATCAATTATTAAAATACAAACTCTAAAAAATAAATTCTTTCGAATCAATAAAAGTACACGTCTCAATTTTTAAGATGTAAAAAAAAAAAAAAACAAATATTTAATCATCTAAATGTAAACCAACTCACTTATTCAATTTGCGTTGAGATTTTTCCATTTAGAGGGAGGGAGAGAGAAGACTTAGAAATGTATTGTTTTTTTTTTTTTTTTGTTTTTTTATTTAATAAAAGGCTTAAAGGAGATTATTTTTTTATAATTGAATTTTAATAAATTTTGATGAGTTTAATATTTTTAGCCTATAGATTAGGCACAAAATAATTTAAAAAATATTTTGGTGGTTTTATTATTTCGATAACTTGGAAGTTGATTCCATTGAAGGCAAAAAAATAGAAGGTGATTACAAAAGACCGGACAAAAAAAGCACAAAAATATGGAAAAAAGTGCTTAAAAAAGCATAACAAAAATAGGAAGAATAAATGAGCAAGCAGCTAATTATATTTCAATTTATTAACAAACCAGGGCCGACGTTTCGGTCCCGTATGGCACCATCTTCAGGGCCAGGTTAATGTCTCAAAATACATATAATCCTCGCCATGTTATATTGGACATTCACAATTACACGTAGATTAATCATGCCTCAAATTTTATTGTTATCATACCATGGACAGAGAGTGAATTATTCACTGAATAAGGAGGCATGATTAATCTACGTGTAATTGTGAATGTCCAATATAACTTGGCGAGGATTATATGTATTTTGAGACATTAACCTGGCCCTGAAGATGGTCCCATACGTCACCAAAACGTCGGCCCTGGTTTGCTAATAAATTGAAATATAACTAGCTGCTTGCTCAGTTATTCTTCCTATTTGATTATCAACACCTAGCTATATACCTCCTTCACATAAAATAAAAAGTTGCTCAATAAGCATAAATTTGGGGGGGGGTGGGGGGGGGAATTATTTTCCCCCTCCCCCCGAGATTTGAGGCAAATTTTTTCTTTATACGGTCTTTAGTGACTAAAATAAAATAAATACGCCTGCAGATAGGCAACCACAAAGACAGTCTGTGTTAATGGTTACGGAAAATAGGGGCAAATAAAATAAAAATGGTCCAATTTATCGGAAAGATTATTATTATCGCCTTTCAATCCCGTGCTGCGGAAAAAAAAGGAAAATTATTTTTTTTTTTTTCTAAATTTTCCAAAACAAAAAAGAATTCACAGGTAAAACTAGAAATATTTTCAAACAAGAAAATGAATAATATTAACAAGATATAATTGTTTTTTAATTTAAATCACACGATCTACCATAACACAGTGGTAGAGTTCTTGCTTCTTGTGCTAAGAGCCAGGATTTCGACCCGTTTCATGTGACAAAAATGAATTCACTACCCATCAATTGAATTATTATTAATAAAGACGGGATCTAAATAGCTTCTGATGCCCAAAAAGTCTTTAAATTATATACAAACGACATGTCTAACTAGAGATATAAATTCTCTCACAATGAATTAAACTCTGAATGAGTCCAGAACATCGGGGTTTAAACAATTTTTTGGGCAAAATTTTAATCAAATTTAAGAAAAAAAACATCAGTGAATAAATAAGTAAATTTATTTCCAATCAACTGTTACTAGACTACCAGGCAATTTTACGGGATCCACTTTAGTCGGTCATCAAAATCTAGTTTTTAATTAAATTCTCATATAATTATAGATACATAAATAACACTAGGTGAAGTTTCAACAGGTTTTTATTGTTAGCTTATGGGCTTACATTATTTATTAACAATCAATGTATTAACGTTGAAATGCGCATAAGCTAAAAAATAAAAACCTGTTGAAACTTGACCTAATGTTATTTAACTATAATTGGATGATAATTTAATTAAATTTAAGAATGTTTCAACTAGCGCCAACGGTGAATTCTTTGGAATATATTAAAATCGTGATATCAAATTTTTGTCTAGTCTTTATAAGAAATTCCATGAGAAAGTAAAAATAAGTCAGAAAAAAGGCAATCCAATAAATAAAAAATAAAAATTAGAGGCACCCCTTTCCGAAGGCGATATTTCAAATGATTAGAGCCTATTATTATTTGCTCTCTGTCTCTAAAATGCAACATAGAATAATATTTCTTCATTAAAAACGATTGTATTTTTTTCCCGTCGTTTCGTTTTACTAAGCCCCCCGTTTAAGCCTAAAATTTATTATTTCTATTTGTCCCCTCAACGAGTTTACGTCAAAATAATAAAATGACTCTTTTTTTGTTTAAGGGGAAAAAATTTTATTGACCATTTCTTGCTAATCAAACAGGATACAATTATAGCCCCCAACCGGTGATTAAAAGACGCAGGGGGAAGGGGGGGGGGGAGGATTTTTTCATTCTAAAAAGAGAGAAAATTGCCTCCATTTATACCCAAAGGTAAAATGAAGTCAATGAATGAATTGCGTTGCTTTAGAGTTGTCAAAAATATTTAAAAATGCCAATAAAAAATTTTCAATATGAAAAATATGAACTCTGATAAGTAGAGACAGGACAAAAAAGCATAAAAAAATGGGAAAAAAAGTGCTTAAAAAAGCATAAATATCTTTTAAAAAAAGTTGTTAAATAAGCATAAAAGTTGAAAAAAAGCATCTCATAAGCAACTTCTACTCATACCAATGACAGATACAAAGGGGGGGGGGGGGGGGTAAGGATGTAATTAATTTTAATATAAAATTTTAAAAATTATACTTAAAAATTTTATTTTTATATATATTCTGGTAAACAAGTACAGAATGCAACTTTAAATTAACGAAAGTGTGCGGCCAGTCCCACCAGATTACCCCCCTGCGAGGGTCCGCCGCAGTCCGCCCCAAGTAGGGGGTCCAGTCAGTGGCGGATTAATGCAATTTTGCCGGGGGGCGGTTTTTTTTTATTTTTTATTTATTTTTTTTATTTAAGGACTTTGTCGGCATCTATGGCCATTTAGACCCCTTTCCTATTTATTTAAATTGATTGGTAACAAATTCAATTGAAATTAAAGAGCGGAAATCATAATTTCTTTAGATTACTAGTTTTTATAACTTGTTGAATTTCTTCTCGGGGGGGGGGGATCCCCCCTTTAATCCGCCCCTGGGTCCAGGGGGCCCGAGCCAGAGTAGGGGAGGGGGCGATTTGCGCAGTTGCCAAAGGATTTGCTTTACATGAACGTTTTTGCTGAATAATGTTTTTTAAAAATTTTATAGCCCTCGGGCTTGGCGTAGTTGGTAGCGCTCCTGCCTTGTATATACCAATGGTCGAGGGTTCGTATCCCAGGCAGTCCGATGATTTTATTTAAGCCATTTGAATACCAAACGGTTTGAATAAGAATGCCTGGACCAGACTAATAATAATAGTCTTAAATGGCCTAAGCCGAAAAGACTGTGTGTATGCCAGGGGTGTATATAGAAATTTTTTTTTAGGGGGGGGGGCTGAACTCAAAAATTTTTCTGCGGAAAATTTTTTGTAACGAAACTAAATTTTTTCCGCCACTTTTGTTTTTGCGGAACCAAAGTTTTTCACTCTGAGGAAAAATTTTTTTCCCTTTTGCAGAAGTTTTTCACTCTGAGGAAAAAATAATTTTTACAGGGCTATATTTTTACGGGGCCGATCAAACATTTCGGGGGGGGGGGGGGGGGGCGAGATCCCCTAATATTTGTAAAATTTCGGGAGGGGGGGGCCCCTCGACCCCCGTATGTGTGTGTGGAATGGAAAAAAGTCTTTTTTAATAAAAAAAAAAAAAAAAAATTATAAATATTCGTAAAATAAGTTCAAATAAGCATAAAGGGAAAAATAAGCATGAAAACTCAAAAAAAGCAAAAAAAGCATAAAAAATGCAGTCTCAATGCACTTAGTTTTTCGTAATTCGTGTAGATATTAAATATCTAATGGTTGCTTATAAAATTCAGCAATAAGCATTTTGCTTAAAATCCGGTCTCTACTGATAAGCAATCACTCACGCCATTTTTCTCTTTATATTTTCTTGTCAAAAAAAAAATATGAAAGATGAATTTTTTTTAATATTGATAGAAATTAAAAATATGGTAATCGTTAATTCTAAAAGAGAATATTAATGAAAATTATTTTACGTTTTATTCATAGCATTAATTTATTATTATAGGAGTTTTTAATTATTGAACATATTTGTTATTAATTATTTAATAAAAATATAAATACTATACACCATTTAGACTGCTTTTTTACGCCAGCGCCATCTACAACCATTCCCATGAAGTTAGTCATAATTATCAGCGCCATCTACAACCATTCCCATGAAGTTAGACACAATTATCAGCGCTATCTACAATCATCCCCATGAAGTTAGACACAATCATTAGAGCAAGTGTTTACATAAAAAGCAAGATGTTACAATAAGTTTTTTGAATTTGATTTTTTAACAGAGATGGTACAAAATATTATTATTAATAATATTGTACCATCTCTGTGTAAATATAAATATATAATTGTAAACTATGCAATTGATTCAGCTGTCGAGTGAAAAAAAAAATAGTACTGGCCGAATGTTCAAAGGAAAAGGCCATTAATGAAGAAAAGATGAAAAAAGAAATATTCAGTATTTAATGTTATCATATCAAAAGAAACGAATTTGACTTTCTAATTGCCGTAAAATAATTATTTAGAGAGGAAAAGAATATCAAATTAAAGAATAATTTTTAAAAATTTTCTCTGTACAGATAATATCAAAAGTGAATGAACTAATTAATATTTAACTAACTTGATTTTTTTTTATAGGCAATGTTACCTAAATGTCAGAAAATAAATAGGAAAAGGTTAATGTAATATTATTACCTTAAAAATGATTTTATTTTTAGAATAATGTCATCCGTGTTGGAAATAGAAAATAAAATTATCATCTCAATGAATTGAAAACTTATTCCATTTAGCCGAGGTTTTTTTTTTTTTATAAAAATTAAACTTTGATAAATAAATTGAGGGATGTTTATAAAACACCCTGTATTTATGCTACACGACAGAGAAGAGAAACTTTTAATTAAGGGTTAATTCTAGTTAAAAAACAATCGGATTTTTGACTAGGCCTATATCATTATAGTATCAGAGATAAAATAACCAAATATATTGTAAATATTTAACGACTCGGTTAGAGGAACAAACCATTATTCAAGCGAATTATTTTAATGAGAAAATTTTTTTTTTAATGAATTGAGTATTATGAATAAGATAATTTATGAAAAGTCAAGTTCAAATAAAATTCATTATACAGTATTTATTCATTCATACAGTAATTTGAGTTTGCGAATCACGATCGACTTTATTTTTTAGTTAAGTTTTTATAAATGGAAATTTTGAAAATTTGAGGCCCGATGGTTAACAATGTGACCGAAACTGTAACATGCAATGTCAAGCGCCAGCCTAAATACATTTTCTGATAATAAACAATAACACTATTTATTTTGTGTTCTGATATCTCAAGGACAAAATGAGCTAGGAGGTTGAAATTTTATATTAAAGTTAGGTACCCCCCTGTGACGTGACACGAAACTTTTGAACAAAATCGGCCAAAGAGTACTAGTACTTTACTGATGCACTTTTTCAGTTTTTTTTTCGATTTTCTCAATTCACTCCAATGATTTTGATTGAAATTCGAAAATCAATTATTTTTTAGATGCTCTTTAAAATGTATATTCTCATTTTGCCATTGAAATTTTCTGAAGACCCCTTTTACCCTTGTGCTTCAAAGGAGAAATGGTTGCCATGGTAACAAAATATAAATATTTTGCCATACTTATAAATTTTACATCTTGAAAATTGAATGTACCGTACTATCGGAAACTAAATACATGTCGACACAAAAAATCTGGTGTAACAGTACACAACTTTCGATTACCGAAGGGAAAGAGAAAGTTGTGCGCTGTGCTACCAGTCTCATCATATTTTTTTCTTTATTCGTAATTTTTATTTAATTTTAAGAGAAGCCGAAAAATCATTATCTTTGTTAAGTAGATGTTTTAATTAGGGTCCGACCGAAACAAGATTTTCAGCCGAAACCGAATATTCGGCCTCAATCTTAGTTTCGGCCGAAACCGAAACTTGTATTTCCTATAAAAATTCATATTATTTTACCTTTTTTTTTACTTTCTCTTACCTCTATATATATGTTAATATATATAGAGAGAGAAAGTATTGGATTCATGTCAAAAATTCGATGTCGAGATTTTGATGGATATACACCTTTTGAGGTCCCCTGAATCCAAAAAAGTGATCTTACTTTGTTGTTGTTGTTCATAGCAGTTTATAAACAAAGTCGCTCCTTAATTTTTTTGACTTTTTTGTGAAATTTTGTTAGTTCTTTTATTATTTCTTTTTGTGGAGGGTTTTTTAAACTCTTTTACTACATTTTGGAATAATAAAAGTTGGGTTTGCTTTTGGAATTTAGCTTAACTAAGGATTTCTCTGCGTTGTTAAGGTAAATATTTTGAAGAATTTAAAGTGGCTGTTGTATTTAAACAGTAGATAGGAAAGGAGAATGCAGCCAGGTATTGAGTCTCCACGAAATTAAACTCTCTGTTCAGGAAACAGTTTCGGCTTTAATGAGATAAAACCATCCTCAGTCCAATAGTTGAGTATGAACTCAAATAGCGAAGCATTGAGTCAATAGTGGAGTTGTCATAAAGTCTGTATTATTATACATTAATTGTTTGTACAAAAATACAATGCAATGCTTATCAGTAATATATACAGAGCGCCAAGTCAGAGATACAAAGTTGTTAAAGAGATACAACTTTGTATCTCTGACTTGGCGCTCTATATATTACTGATAAGCATTGCATTGTATTTTTGTACAAACAAATAATGTATAATAATACAGACTTTATGACAACTCCACTATTGACTCAATGCTTCGCTATTTGAGTTGATACTCTCAACTATTGGACTGAGGATGGTTTTATCTCATTAAAGCCGAAACTGTTTCCTGAACAGAGAGTTTAATTTCGT
>JAKCPI010014396.1:0-10157 GCA_023213315.1 Euborellia annulipes | reverse complement strand
AGGGTCCATATATAACACTGGGCCTCAGAGTTTTTTTTTTTACGGAAAAAAGTGGGCCTCAAAACAAAAAAGGTTGGGAACCACTGGGATAGAGGCTTCCTTACTGCCTGCTTTACTCCACAAGTCATCTCGTTAACAGCAGCGTAACTAGTCTTTGAGGGGAGGAGGGCTGGGGGGAGGAGCTCAACTGGGGTGCCGTTTTTCGTTGGAGCTTTTTTTTTGTAGGCTATTCGAATCTCATTCGACCTTTTTTTTTTAGTATTCGAATCTAGTTCCCCCTTTTTTTTTTTGTAATAATTTTCCGTATTTGTGATATAAAATGAATTTATTATGAAATTTCAAAAAAAAGCTGGATATTCCGGGAAAAAAGCCGGATGCGCGAGGGCGCCTATGTTGGTATCAAGGGGCGCCAAAAGCGGGGGGGGGCCTAGCGCCCCCTCCTGGATACGCTATCGCTCGTTAAAATGATAGAGAGCTAGATTTCAAGATCCAAGTGGGGGCCACTCTTTCGGGAAATGAGTAGGCAGGAAGACGCCCTCAGAAAGTTTATAGAAATCCTTGCTGGAAGTGAACGCTTTCAGTCAGTCAATTTCATTTTCTTTAAAAATTCATGAATCATAGCGAGATTGATCTGTCTCCTACTATATTAAAAAAAAAAAAGTAAACCCTTCTAAAGAATTAATGAAATCACGACGATATGGTTCAGAGTCAACGACAGCCTGTAAGAATGCATTGCAACCAGCTCGTTATTTAAATGGTTTTCAATTTTATTTTCTTTTGCAATAAAATTTTTCTACACATTGTGTTTATTTCCAACCCTGTGGCGCGGAGTTCAGATCCCAAGCAGTCCAATGAATTTATTTAAATCATTTGGATACCAAATGATATAAATAAATGTGCCGCGACTAATTATATTATTATTAAGTATCGTAAAAAAATCTTTATGGTCTAACATGCCAAAAAGACTTAAAAAAAACCTTGAAAATTTGTCGATTTTCAGGAAGGTGAAAAGAAAATAGACTTTATTCGGCCCACAATTATTTATTACCAATGTCTACGTTTCGGGGACTAGCCGTCACCCATCCTCAGGACAAAGGTCGTAAAATCTTTCGTGCCTCCAGCACTCGTGAAACAAATACAACAATTATATTGTTGTGTGAAATGATGGCTGTATTTTATTTTAGGCTTCAGTTCACCATATAGCCAAATTACATGCAAGTTTTAACCACGAGCCACTCTGACTCACTAGATGCCTAGCATTGACTCTGAGTGGCTCGTGGTTAAAACTTGAATGTAATTTGGCTATATGGTGAACTGAAGCCTAAAATAAAAATACAGCCATCATTTCACACAACAATATAATTGTTGTATTTGTTACACGAGTGCTGGAGGTACGAAAGACTTTACGACCGTTGTCCTGAGGATGGGTGACGTATAGTCCCCGAAACGTTGACATTGGTAATAAATAATTGTGGGCCGAATAAAGTCTATTTTCTTCACCTTCCTGTAAATTAGACGGCCTTCCTCCATACGATTATATTTGTCGATTTTGATTTAACCACCCTGTATGATAGGAGAAATTTTATATTTACATAAAATCAAAAATAAATGAAACTAAACTAATTTGGTCCAATGGATGGAAGGAATGTTTAAAAAAAAAAAAAATAAAAAAAACTGAAACATTGGATAGTTATTGAGTTTTTAAGATATTGATCACACACTTGGCAACCGGATGCCAACGAAAACGGACATTCAATTGCCAATTCAATTGTGATTGGATCTCATCTATTTTGTCGTCGGCAACAGATTGTCCGTTTCCGTGTGCATTCGGGCATTTTTTTCACATCTTGAAATGCTTATTTCCCTTGAATCGCAATTCCTTCACATAAGATAAAAGGTACTCCTGACCAGAGCAGTGATGCAACCAGTGGAGGGAGGTGATTTGGGGCATTAAAATCCTCCCACGGAGAAGAGAGAATGGAGAAATGGCCCTAGATGCCGATAAAGACCTTAATAAAAAACAAGGCTTATTCAATTATCCTCACAGTTGTCAAAATTGGCTCCAGGAATCATTTCTTTACGTAGTGTTGTGACTGATAAAAAAAATATCACACAAGCAGATTATTACCAGCCGGCTGTGAGGATGGTCTAGGGCAGTGGTTTCCAAACTTTATATTACCACGCCTCCGTTAAAAATATTTAATTGTATAACCCCTCCCCCATTTTATAAAATAATACAAACCCAAAAAAGTTTATTGCAAAAAAAAGTAAGGAATAAAAACAGAGCGATTGCAGCTACGTTTAATTCGTTTATTAGTCACTTCAAGTCGACGTTTTGGTCAGATTTGCGACCATCCTCAGGGCTGGAGTGTGTCAATAAAACTCCTCCTTGAGTTGTCTAATAAATTAAACTTAATAATACAAACTTAAGTTATATTATTTATAAGACTTTAGCAATTATTTAGAAAATCACTCGCTGTGGCTAATATTCGTGCCTCCCCATAGACTAGCACGCGTCTACCTAAGGGGCGCGCCTCACAGTTTGGAAAACGCTGGTCTAGGGCCTAGATCTGGAGCCGAAAAAGTCAGTCACGAGAGCGTTAATTTATTAATTGAAATAAAAAATGATTGTATAAAAGTCTGGAGTCGCAGGTTTGATTCCCGTCCCAAATTTCGTAATAGGTGTTGTTTTTTGGCTTACTTTTGAAGACAAGCAACGCCCTCTTCTCGGGAAAAACATGCGTAACTTATACCTCCTGAACTCCCTTAATGAGCACAACAACAAGCCCAAAACAATTCTGCCAAAAAGGAGAAGTTTCTATAATAAATTGAAACTCTTATTAGAGGAATTTTTAATCATAGACCACATTTTTTGTATTAAATATTTATTAAAATTATAAATAAATATAAATAAGCAGTCGAAACGTTGTACAGTATACAGATAATTTTAATAAATATTTAATACATAAATGTGATCTATGATTAAAAATTCCTCTAGTAATAATATTTCAAACCGCAAAAGCTTTAATAAACATAATTGAAACTCTTCTTAAAAAAGAATAAATATATCCATTAATCCAATCTCGATATCGAATTTTTGACATGATCGCAATACTTTCTCTCTATATATTTCATATATAGGTTAAGAGAAAGTAAAAAGATCCTATCCCCCTCCAGGAAGAAATTCTGGTTGCGCCACTGCATAATTATATTTAAGATAAAGTGTCAAGTCTTTCATTCAAAAACCTCCAATGTGAGACCTCATAAAATATTCACTTTGGCCTATCAATAATATAATTCTAAATATATATTTTTTTTTTTTTTTAACAAATATTTATCTCTATTCTACCTTAAATCTATTTTTTATATATTTTTTTAATTTTTTTTTTTTCACAAAATAAATACTTTTTTTGGGGTGACGATATTTTCTATTAATAATGTTTATAACAATATAAAACATAATTTTTTTTCTTTTTAGATCTATTTATTGCCTATTTTAAATAATTACCTTAGAGAAAGTTATTTTTTTTTTTTTTTTGTCTTCATTTTTGTTGTTGTGAGTCAATCATCTCCCAGCCATTTTCGAGACTTGTAGAACTTTTTGATCCTGATGAAGAGAAGGAACGTGACCGTGGGGGTGTCGGTAATTCAAAATGCCATTGATCAGGGATCGGTGTTGCTGGCTCCGGAATTGAAGTATTTAACGGCGGCATTCGCAAGAGGCCATAAGTTGTAGGGCGCACCTCGGGCTGATGGGATAACATCATCTTTAAGAGTTCGAACTGAAAATTCAAAGAAATTTTATTTTTAGTATATAAATATATAAACACATATGAATGCAATTCTTTATAAATATATTATATATATATAAAGGTAACTCGGGGGAAGATGCAAGTTGGGGGAAGATGCAAGTTTGTCGATAGTACTTTTATGCGTCGATACATGGAAATACTGAGCCACTTGCTTGAAGAGTCTGGTCCGACTTTCGGTGTAGGTGAATTTATCTGAATTAATCATCTTTATTGGGCGTTTTTTTTGGATTTCGTGAAAATTTAACGTGATGAGTTCAACTTTATAATATTCCGATCCTCATATTTAAGGTTTTTAAACATACTCGTTATTTTAAATAAGATATTAGGAATATAAGTGAGTTATGCGTTATATTAGACATATGATGCTAGTTGAAGCGGCCTTAATACTGCAGCAATAAGGAGATAAGCAAGCGTCTGTGGCAGCTTCCCTCTATACTTGGGGAAAGACGCCACTTACAAGTTAAATTAAGTTAGTTAAGAAACAAATGGGATGAACTTGAAATATTTTATACATTTCAAAGTAAATTTAACACAAATCCATATCATTTTAATAAATAATTACAATTTAAATAAAATGTCGATTTTCAATTTGTAGGACAAATCAACATAATCTCGATATGTTTAGTTGGATATTAATTAGAAATTTTGTTTTTATAATTAATTTATTTATTTATTTATTCGATTCCCTCCCTCCCCAGTTTGGGGTTTGAGATACATTTTGTTTTTATAAGAATTTCCAATAAAATAGGCAGAGAAAAAAACTAAAATAGAAAGATAAAATTTAAAATTTAAGAAATATGGACCATTCGACCATTTTCTGTCTTTGTTTTATTTCAATTTTAATTATTTATTAAAATGATATGGATTTGTGTTAAATATATTTAGAAAGGTATAACATATTTCATTTTAAATGTTTAATATATTACAGTATCATCAAGTTAGATTAGAAAAGGTCTTCTTAAAAAGAAACAAATTTTTGACGCTCAGTGTATATATATAAAACACATACACCCTGTACTAGGGTTTATACAAAAATCGACTTTTTAAAAAACCGGTTTTCGGTTTTGAACTTTTCTACGAAACCGGTTTAAACTGATTTCTAATTTTTTCGGATAAAAAAAGACATAGACAGGAGAAGGAGTAGGTGCGGCCAAAAAATAAAAGCCTCCGATTTAATACAATTTAATGAGACGTTTTGGGTGAATTTGATTTACCCATCTTCAGTCCTTCAAATTTGTTAAAAGTTTCAAGCGACAAGACAAAATGTTCTCTTTAAAAGAGATATTCTGCCAAATATCAAGATCTAAATGTCCATAAAAACTAACAGATGAAACGTTTCATCCATTAACTTAGTTAAGAAAAAAAACCCGGGTTTTCGAATTTCATCATTTTCTTTTTAAAAGCCGATTTTTGAAAACCGACAATCCTATAAATGAATTTGATTCTTTATGGTATATTTTAAAAATTTTGTGCAAAATAGTATTAAAAATCTATATTGTTGAGAGTCAGTCCGTCTGTTTGTCACGCTCTGATCAGTGACGTCATTTCAGTTTTTTTTTTTTTTTTTTTTTAATGGGTCTTCCTGTGCGCTTTTAGAGGCCTGGAGCCTATATGTGAATTCAAACAAACACGATGTTGGCAAAAGAAGGTCTGAAAATTCTACAGAGAACTTTGTTTAGCAGTGAGTGTAATGTAAGTCAGTTTCATAAAAATACACATACAAATGAAAATTCATTTTTATTTTTTTCTTACCTCTTGTAAATGATGCTTTTCAAATTCTTTAGGAAAAATATTTTTCCTTAAATCCATTAATGTTTTTTGTTGTTCCATTGTTGTTGAAAATGTTGTTATAAGTTCAAAAAAAGATTAAACCAAGAGAATAGATGTCAACTTTATAATTATATGAATGTCCACAGACCTAAAAACAAACAATAAAAAAAAATTTTAATAATAAAATATAGATGATTTTTTCAATTCAAAATACGAATTACTTTTAAATTGGAACCGACAGAATATTCGGTTTGGGCCAGTTTCGGTCAAAAAGTAGCCGAAACCTGAGCCTGAAAAGGGGCTGAAAAAATTAAAAAACGTCTCCCTAAAAAAAAAAGGTAAAATGATTTTCACACAAAAAAAAAAAGGTAAAATGATATGAATTTTGTCTAGGAAAATACAAGTTTTGGTTACGGTTTCGGAAAATAAGATTGAGGCCGAAATTCTGTTTCGGTTGAAAATCTTGTTTCGGTCGGACCCTACTTATAATTCATATTACAACGGAACTGAAAATAAACTTTGAGTACTGAAGCAAATAATCTACTTGCTAAATATATATATATATATATATATATATATGTTCTGGCAGGTTTCCGCGACCGGATGTATGCGAAGATAAGTTTTCTCGGGTTGTGTCGCGTGTGATGTTGAGATTTACTCGACGTTTCGGCTCTCCCTTTTGGAGCCATTTTCAAGAGTATGGAATTAGGGGGAATTGTTGGGGTGGTTTGTTTACGGGGTCGCAGTCTTGCTGGTCCCCAGGTCAATTTGGATGCCTCAGAGGCTTGGTTTGGTCTCTGAGAGCAGGAGGAAAGTTGAGTGTGTGTAATTGCGTTTGTGTTCGGTTTGGGTTGACTACGGGGCCTCAGTCTGCCTCCCCAAGTCGATGTGTTATTGGTTTGGTTAGTGGATGTGTTAGGAGATTGGGTTTGTTTCTGAGATTTGGATTGGGTGTGTGTATGTGTGATCGTGTCTGTGTTTGATTTGTGTTGACTTTGGGGCCTCAATCTGCCTACTCCCCCAGTCGATGTATTGCCGGATGTTTCCGAGGCTTGTGTTTGTCTTTGAGATGTGTTCGGTTGTGTGGTGGCGGTTTGCGTGTTGATGGTCGAAGTGATTTGTGTTTTGGTTTGTCTTACTGCTATGGCGCTCGAGGTCTTGAATGCTCGCTGGCTAGCTGACGACTGAGCCTTCTCGGTTGGGTTTGCTGCTTTTATACCTGAGTACTACTTTGTTGTTGTTGTTCATAGCAGCTTATAAACAAAGTCGCTCCTTAATTTTTTTTGACTTTTTTATTTCTTTTTGTGGAGGGTTTTTTAAACTCTTTTACTACATTTTGGAATAATAAAAGTTGGGTTTGCTTTTGGAATTTAGCTTAACTAAGGATTTCTCTGCGTTGTTAAGGTAAATATTTTGAATATTTTTTTTTTCTTTTTTTTATTTTATCGAAATGGTCAAAACGCGTAGCCAATGTAGGCTTGGGACTAGAAGTATAGGTGTAGGAACCGATGATAGGTCATGTCCAGAAGATGATAGTGTAGAGAGACTTAATCAGGTGATTTGTAATTTAGAGAGCGAATTAGCTCGGCTTCGGGATGAGTTAGATTCGATTAAAAATGTTATTGGCCAAGGACAGGGAGATTCGGATGTCTGTCAGGGAAGTGTTTATTTTGTTATGTTAAATAATTCAGATATAGTTAGGGGGATTAGTGATAGGGTTTTGATATTAGGCGATAGTTTGTTTAAATATTCGGCTTCTTATGTAGCATCTAGTGGGTTTAATTCCTGGTATTTTCCTGGGGTGAGATTTGAACAAGTTAGCTGACATTGTAGAGGGTTATGTAGGAGGTGGAAGGGATTTAGTGTTTGTCCATGTAGGTACGCATAATATTTATGATGCTAGTCCAGAAATATTTAGGTGGAGATTTGATAGGTTAGTTAATTGTCTTCGGGATAAATTTAACGGGGCAAAATTTATTTTTAATGGGATAGTTTATAGGAGAGATGTTGATTTTAGAAGAATTGACTGGGCCAATGACATTTTGAGTAGAGTCTGTTCTCAGTATGGTTGTACGTTCAAGAATCCAAATAGTTACCTAAATTGTAAGGATTTGGGGAGGAATGGAATTAATTTAAATAGGTCTGGTTCCTACAAGTTAGGGAAGGTGTGTGTTGAGACAATATTAGAGAATCAAAAAAAACTAGATGGAGGGGGTAAGAGGACAACTACTTTAGTCAGTAAGAATATGGGGTTTAAAGTGTTAGTCCTTAATTGTAGGAGTATATTAAACAAAATTCTAAAATTTGAACAGCTTGTAGAATTAGTTGGGGCGGATATTATTGTAGGCACAGAATCTTGGCTTCGGGAGGAGATTTCCCGAGTAATGAGGTGTTCCCTAAAGGTTACATAGTTTATAGGCGAGATAGGCAAATTGTTAGAGGGGGTGGTGTTTTTATTGGTGGTAAGGGAGGCTCTTCCAAGTGGTCTAAATTTTGTAGATCCACAGGAGGAAATATTGGGTGTAAATGTGAAATTTGGGCGCGTAAGTAGGGGTGGTGGTGGGGTTATATAGATCGCCAAGTCAGGATTTCAAAATTTTAGAGAATTTAGATAATTTTTGAATTGTAATGTCCTTGGATGCTAAAGATATTTTGATCTGTGGAGATTTAAATTTGCCTGATGTTGATTGGTCATTTTTGTCAAATAGTAATTCTCTTAGTCAAATTTGATTGATAATATTTTTAAAAGACGAAATTTTGTCCAAATTGTTAATGCTGGTACTAGGCAAAGGCCCAGTGGGCAAGCGTCTGTTCTTGATGTCTGTTTAACCAACTTTGATAGTGACAATATGAGAGTCACTGTTGAAGATGGCATTAGTGATCATTATTCGGTGGTGATTGAATATTTAGGGTCAGTCAGTCCGTCTCCAACCATTGAGAAAAGGCATTGGTCCCGAGGGATAAGGAAAAAATTTCGAAAGTTAAATAAGCTGTTAGTAGAGAAAAAGAAACTGGCTAGAATAAATTATTTGAATAATTATATAGATATGAATTCTAGTGATAGGAATTGGTTTAATGTCTATTCATTTCTTAAGGGATTAAATGTTTCGGCAAGTGTCCCTGCTCTTTTGGCGGAGGGGGGTGATTTAGTTGAGGATAATGTTTTAAAGGCAAATTTGTTAAATAGGCAATATTCGTCTGTCTTTGTAGCTCCAGAGGTTGGGGAGGTGGTTGTCGAATGTCCTAGTGGAGATCAAATGGAAGATTTGGACATTGTGGAGTCGGATGTAGTCTTGGGTATTAAGGCGTTAAAATCGGGGAAGGCCTCAGGTGAAGATCAAATTAATAGTGACCTCTTAAAATTTGTAGTGGATAGTGTTTCCAAATTTTTGCGTTTTCTATTTAATAGGTGTTAGGAGGAGGGAATTATGCCGCGTGTTTGGAAAAGGGCTTTGGTTGTCCCTGTTTATAAGGGGGGTGATAAGAGCTTAGCTAGTAATTATAGGCCAGTAAGTTTGACTAGTGTGGTGTGCAAAATTTTAGAGAGAATAATAGACTCGCGTGTCCGTTCTTATTTAGAGGGGCGAAGATGGTTCTATCATAGGCAACATGGGTTTAGGACCGGTTATTCTTGTGGGTCTCAGTTAGTTTCTTTTGTTCAGGATTTGCAAGATGCTTTGGATAAAAATCAGCGGATAGATGCTGTTTTTTTGGACTTTGCAAAAGCTTTCGATAAAGTCAGTCTTAAAATTCTTTTTAAAAAAATTGTCCGTACTAGGTTTGTCTGTTAAATTGGTTAGGTTTATTAAGTGTTTTCTTAATGATAGAACACAAATAGTAAAAGTAGGGAACGGTCTGTCAGATAGTGTAAATGTCACGTCTGGGGTGATACAGGGTAGTGTTTTAGGTCCCCTTCTTTTTCTTATATATGTCAATGATTTGTCTTCTTTAGTGCAATCATCAATTAGGCTTTTCGCAGATGATTGTGTCGTATATAGAATAGTGGATGGGGATAGTGATAGGACCATTTTACAGAATGATTTGAACCAAATTGTAGAGTGGTGTAGTTCTAATTCGATGGAACTCAACCACTCTAAGTCAAGTTTAGTTAAGTTTGGTTGTAGAAGTTTGACTTCTTTTGAAAATTATTTTGTAAATGGAAATATTATCAATGAATCTAAATTTTATAAATATTTGGGAGTTCACATTCAGGCGAATTTAAAGTGGGATACCCATATAAATTTTATAGTGAATAAGGCATATAGGAAATTAGGGATGTTTGGGAGAGTTTTGAGAGGTACGTCTAGAGAAGTCAAGTCCAAAGTTTATCTAACTTATGTGAGACCTAATTTAGAGTATTGTTCAATGGTGTGGGACAAACATTCGCAGCAGTTAGAGGGAAGATAGAAATGGTTCAGAGAAGGGCTGCTAGATTTGTTTTTGAAAATTTGATAGATTTAGTAGTCCTTCTTTGATGATTAGAGAGTTAGGGGGTGGGCTAGTCTATTAGAAAGGAGGAGTGGGCAAAATTGAGGGTAATGTTTTAAGGCGTATCAAGGTATTAGGAGTTGGGAG